>JAWPHD010015908.1:0-52727 GCA_037043455.1 Cyrtodaria siliqua
GGGAAGCAAATCACTACTTTTCTTCATTTCTCGTATTTATTCAATTAAGTTCCATTAGTCTGATCAATATTATTTAAGTAGAAGGAAGTAAGTAGAATATTTAATTTCTTTAAATGTAATGTTCTTGAAAATATTGGAAAACGATTTCTTTCCTTTTAAATGTTTAATCCTTAGAACAGGTGCAAGCTCTTTTGGTTAAACAAATTAATTGTCATGTGCCATATGCCACACATGCGTCTCAACTTAGGGTCGTTTGTAAAACAATATTTAAAGTTACAAACGCTTTGCTTAAACTGGCACTTACTCATAAGTATGAATTCGACGAAATTCTATAAGCCAGAGAGCGATTCGTAAATATCACATTGTATTTTATCTAGTCTTCGTACAGGTAACATTTAGTAACATACGGTTTCCGATTATATGGAGCTAGACCGGGTACCAAGGGGTCAACCTGGTGGAAGACAAAAGTAGTCTTAGGTAAACTACTGAGTAAATTACTGTGAATCCTTTCAATGTTTTCCTTTATTTCTGAAACATATAACTTGCTTCTAGTAAAAACCACATCAAAATTGAAGGTAAGATGGACTTGCTGCACTACTTTTTGTGACGCACTGTTTGAAGTGTACTTTAGTTATTTTGACCTCAAAATTAAAAGAGGAGGTGGTTACTTTCAGTTTGGAAAATATTTTGGAAAAAAAACAGGTCAGGCCATCATCTAAGGCCCATTTTTGTATTGCACTGGGCCTGACTGATACTAACTTGTGTGTGTTATGTGGCCAGCTTAGTTAGGATTGGATAATTACAGGACTTTCGGAATTTTTGAAATATTTATTGATAGAATCTACTAAATGATTATCCCGAAAAGATATTGCCGAGTGTGATACAAGGGATACCATTTTCAGTATTTATTGACAGTAACACTAGCTTTTGTTTAGTTCTATGTGACGAATGTAAAATTTCAGCCCCACTAGAAATCAATAGTTTATTGCTTACTTGTCCTATATATGTGGCTTTAAAGTAGAATACCACTTAATCCGATGCTTGGGGGCTTGAGAGGTGTGCACCTTATATTACCTCTCATGAACAGTCTCTATGAAACCGAGACTGTTACTTTTCTCTCTAGTTTGTGTTTGTTGCTTATGGTTTTTGGCTACATAGTTCTTTCCTGTAGGAAAAAAAATACAAAAACAACAAATAACACTCCAAATGCCACCCTTTCAAAGTTTCATTATTGATATAATTCGAGTTTGGTTCAAACAGGTGATCAAACATAGGATGTAAAACTTTGCAATCTCTTTACATTTAATACAGTACTAAAATAATTAAGATGTTCAAAGTTGAACTTCAACATTTATGAATTTCCTGTTACAAAGTGTACTGTGATTAAAAAGTGTACAACAGCACAGCTGTGTTCTTTCTCTAGCTGCACCAATTTGTTTTTACATTTTGCAAATCATCTTGGCATTTCTTTGAAATATTACGTGGAATTATGTGCATTACATGAATTATATAGCGAAAATTCTCGAGTTGCTTTTTCTTTTCCCCTTAGTATAGAAGTGATCATCATGCTAAAGGTAATGTCAAAGCATGTTCGTAAAAGCAAGGAAATCACCCTAAAATTAAAGAAAGTTTTATTGTAATATCTACAAATAATTCAATCATTTACATATTGATATTATTCATAAATTTCACATTCTTAAAATAGTTTTAAATTCCGAGATGTTGGGATATTCAGTAAGTGAAAATAAAGGGGTTTACTCGGACTTTATCCTCCATCTCTATATGAAAAAGACAAACTATTTCAACGTAGTTTAAATTAAATGTATCCACATCTGTGTTTTAAATAAGACCAAAACAAGATACATAGCTGTACCAAAAAACAATAACGATTGTAATGTAATTAACACTTCAGCCTAATTTTATAAAGGGCTAAAGTCAATTGCGCATCAACGATAAACATCGAGTGTACCCACTACCCGAATGTGGAAGTCAATCTTTGTATTCATTACTGATTGTTCCGGATCAATCATTTTGCTGATTTCAGGTAAAAGTTATGAAGAATTGATATAAATCAAAATATCAAAATATATTTAAAACCCTCTATATCACATTTCACTGTACATATTATACATAAATAGGCTAACAAAGTATTACCAAGTACTAAAACAAACTTACTTCAAAGTTGTTACCATTTATTTAATAAATACAAACAGCCACAAACACGTTTTCATTTTGATTGCGCCGTAACGTGCCTCTAACTAGACGTTGTTCATTTTCGTGACGTCATCGCTCTTACGTTGTTATATTTGGCGGATTTTTTCATAAAATAAACGTATTTTATCACTATTTTAATGTTTTATTATCTGAAAAATTGCAAAAAAATATATACTTACGATTATTTCAGACCTTTACACACAATGGAAAGAGCAGAAAAGCAATAGAAAGGAAACAATCGGCGGTTTTCAAAAAACGAATCGGCAACGTTGTCGTCGCCAATTTGTTTTTGTTTATTGCAGGTATGGGGTACCTACGGGGAAATTGTCCTATGTTAACGTCGCGAGACTTAGACATAGGCTCATGTCTACGGCCCATTGACCAATAAAATCCCAAAAATTTTCTTTGCAGTATGACCAATTACTCTGTCATATTATACGTAAATCACATATATATCTGTTAAGCCATAAACTTATTACCAATTACTAAAACATAATAGTACTCTGTCATATTATACATAAATCACATGTGTCTGGTAAGTCTTAAACTTAATCCCAAGTACTAAAATAATATAGTACAGCTGTACAAAGTATAAGTGACTAAACTGTATCAACACTTGATACAATATACTAACCAGAAATATGGTTATTATGTTACACGTTACACATTTTCTAAAAGTAGATCAACCAAAAACATTTCAATGAAGGTCACTGCTCATTCAGCCTGGCGCGTGATAATGTTAAGATGCCACCATTGATACGGACTGCTGATTGGGTGAACGAGAATAGGGACGATCCGGGCATATACGGAGATATTATGCGAATGTATCAAAATGGTAACTGATATCAATAACATGTAAAAGTGTTATGGAATTGCTATTAACAAATAGATTATGTCACTTTTGCTCATACTGGCTATTGAGGAAATTGTAATACAACCATATTACATGATATTAATGATACCCAGGCAAACTAATGTATACTATATTACTGATAATGTCATAGTATACTTAATAGGTAAATCGTGTATATGCAACATCTCACAATTCATAAGCTACCATCTAATCTACATGTACTATGAATTTTTATTTTTGGTGATTATAACATTATTATGTGATTATGAAACGTATCAGAATCACATACGACATATATTTGTTTACTTTTCTTTATTGTGAAAATGCTAGATTCTTTACATTCATTTTTTTTTCATGTGATACAATATTATTTTTCTGCAGTTCTAAATAGTCCAACCCCCTTTTTTACAGAATGTTGAAATTGTACTTTTCTGTGTTTATGCTCCTTATCTCTCTTTCTTTCTTTACTTTCGCCTGATGTCTTTACTTGGTTTTGCACATGTTTATAACATCTAAATATGACTACGAATATATGTACATTTAATGTACGAGGTTTAGGTAATAAACAAACAGGAGAACACATTTTCCAATGGTTAAAACAAAAATCATATTCAATTTGTCTTCTACAAGAAATTCATTTAACAGCAAAGGATGAAATTATATGGAGAAATGAATGGGCAGGTAAGGCTTTTTTTAGTGGGAACAGTTCAATTAGTACAGGTGTTTATATTTTGGTAAATCCAACTTTAAATTGTGTTATTTCCAAATATACCAATATAGTGCCTGGTCGTTTTCAAGCTATAGAAATACATATTGATTATACAGATGTTACTATTTTAAATATATATGGTCCTAACGAGGATAATGTTACTGACCTTGATACGTTATCATCATATTTGCTTGAAAACGACGAAAGCAGTTTTATCATAGGCGGTGATTTTAATACTGTTTTAAATATAAATGTTGATAAAAAGAATGGCCGACAAGATACACATAAACGGTGTCAAAACAAATTAAATTCTATTTTAGATTTGCGTAATTTAGTAGATCTTTGGAAAATTTACCATGCCGACAAATTACAATTTATTTGGCATTCCAGTACTCAAGTCACCTCTATTTTGTAAGTTGGACTATTTTCTTATATCTGATAACCTTTAAACAACACGTTGTCAAGTCAAATTAAACCTGGATACAAATCCGATCATTCAATAGTAAACATTATTTTTGATTCTATACTGCAACCCAAGGGACCAGGGTATTTCAAATTAAACAATGGTCTTATTTTACAAAAGGATTACAAGAAAATATTAGAAAACATATTTCTGAAATAGCTGACTTAAATAAAGATGTCAACCCAAATACACTATGGGAAATAATTAAGGGTACAATTAGGAATGAAACTATTAAATATGCTACAACAAAAAAGAAATTACAAAATCAACAAAAATGAAAACTAACTTTAGACATTCAAACTATAGAAAACAAATTGGAACAACATCAAATAAAGATATTCTTGAAACAAAAACACTTTAAATGGATATAAAGAAAAAAGAACTTAATGATATTATTGACAGTAGATTGAATGGAATAATTATAAGGTAAAAACCTCAATATATAGAAAAGCATTAAAAAAGTAGCAAGTACTTTTCAAATTTGGAAAAAGAAACAAGCGGAGAAAAAATTTATTACAAAGTTATACTATAATGATCGTACAAGTACAGGTATTAGTGAGATTTAAATGCTCAGTCAACCTTTTATAGTAAATTATATAAAAAGCGCGAAAGCAAAACCTCGATTTATAACTTTTTAATAACTCAATGATATCAATAAATGATACTGATAAAAACAAATGTGAAGGTAATTTAAGCGAATATAAATGTGCTTTAAGTTTAAAAGAAATGAAAAAGAATAAAATTCCAGGCTCTGATGGTATAACAACCGAATTCTACAAAAAATTCTGGAACGACATTAAAACGTATCTAATAAACTCTCTAAACTATTCTTTGCAAATCGGGGAAATGACTGAACTTCAAAAACAAGGTATTATAACTCATCTCAAAATCAGGTAAAGATACCTGTTTTCTAGAAAACTGAAGACCGATCAGTCTTTTAAATGTTGATTATAAAAGTGCAACTAAAGCTATAGCTAATCGAATTAAACAAGTTTTACCAATTATAATAAGTCAAGCACAAACAGGTTTTATTAAGGATCGATATATTGGGGAGAACATTAGATTATTATTTGGAGTCTTGGATTGTATTAATGATCATGATATTCCTGCACTTTTGTTTTTCTCAGATTTTGAGAAAGCCTTCGACAGTTTAGACCATGATTTTATGATACGGTGTTTAAAACACTTTAACTTTGGAGATTCACTTATTAATTGGATACAACTATTCTATTCCAGTGCCAAAAGTTGTACGATAAACAACGGACATGTATCAGAATTCTTTTCCTGTTCAAAGAGCTGCCCATTGTCTCCCTATTTCTTTATCATTTGTATAGAACTTTTATCATTTGAAATATCAAACAACATATCTATTAAAGGTATCAATTATAAAGGTCACGAAATTAAAAATACATTATGTGCTGACGACGTCACATTCATCATAGACGGATCTTATAAATCGTTTACAACATTTGTTAATGTACGAGGGTGCTTCAAAAAGTTCTGTCACTAGGCATATATCCTTTGAACTGGATATTACACTGAGATAAAGTAGTGTATTTATAGTACTACTGGGTTCGCTCTCTTAAATTCCACAACAAAAATGAAAAAAATCCGGTTAATTATACCCCTGAATTACCTCCCCCTACCACACCTTTTGGATACTGGCATCTCTGAAAATGTTCTATTCCAGTGCCAAAAGTTGTACGAAAAACAACGGACATGTACCAGAATTCTTTTCCTGTTCAAAGAGCTGCCCATTGTCTCCCTATTTATTTATCATTTGTATAGAGTTTATAGTTACAAAACGCTGTAAAAAGTATTTGAATAATTCTATGCTTTTAAATTTTCTTGTACGCCATCTGTTGTTATTCGCCCATAATCCATGAAAATGATTGTCGAGAATTCGGAAAGGTCATGCTGCAAACCAGACATGAGTGAATGCATATCCTTTAATTTTAGCAGAAATAACACTGATTTTCTTCATTTTGTTTACGGAAATGTTATAATATCTTTTAAATGTCGTAATTATTCTCATAGTATTAATATGTTTTCATATTTCTTTACAAATCCTAGTCCTTCAGTGTTTAAATTCATATTCAACACATTATTGTAGAATTTTGTACAATGTTTAGTGAAAATATTGACCATCCAAAAACGCTATTTCAGAAGACTGCCCTTCCATTTAATGTCCATTTATCATTAAATTAATTTTACACGTTAGCTTAAAATGTTAATTTTTAAGACAATGCCTTTTCAGCTACCATGAATTTTTATGGGATAAAAAACCTGATAAAATAAAACGGAAAATTATTACTCAGGGTACGAAAATGGGGGGGCTTAAAATGATCGGTATTAAGAAATTTTGTATTCATTGAAATCAAACCGGATTAAACGTCTTTTAGGTACTGAAAATAAAGGAATATGGAAAATATTTTATAATGATGAAATGAATAAAATTGGCGGTAAACTTATTTTTGAAATTAATCTAAGTAAAAAACAATATTCAAGTGATTTTTCCGAAAAAAGGTTTCTTTCAAAACATACTTTTATCATGTACACAAATACAAGGAAATCACGATATGAATAACATAGGTAAGAAAATAATTTGAAACAACTCAAATATAAAACCAGGAAACAAAACTATATTTAATAAAAACTGGTTTGACAGAGGGATTCAATTTGTTGAACATATATTTGATTATAGAAAAAAAGAATTCTATACCTTTAAAGACTTAATTGAAGTATATGAACTGCCGGAAGGAGATTATATATTGTATATGTCTACTGTGTCAAGCATACCAAAAGAATGGAATATAAAATGACAAGGTAAATAACTGCGTAACTGCCTGTCATAAAAAGCCTACCAATAAAGACATTAGTACAAGTTAGGTATTCAATATTCAATACTTAAAAATAAAACGTATTGGTTCAGCAGTTTTATTCCAAATGGTTTGCGAATAATCAAACAGCATAAACATATGGAGTTAATGATGCGTTTTCATTGACCGTCGGTAAGCATTAACGAAACCAAGTGCTTCGCTCATTACAATTATTAAGTTCATATAAGGGTGAATACTTTTATGACTCACTCCACTGGCATTTATTAAATACCTATCAATTCAATAATATATACATAGTTCCTTCATTTTCCTACAATAGAATACAAAACCCTGTATTACCTAGAGAGGTGTTTATGAATCCGTATCACTATACTACTAAAAATATGTTTCTATATCATTACAGTACGTCGTCGCTTACCTGTGTTAACAAACTAGTCTATGATACGGTGCCGTAATATTTTACGAGCTTTGTTCTGGAAGTTGCATCACCTCTTGTGGATATGCCATATCTCAAGGATCACATTCGAGGTTAAAGCCTCTCGTGAGATCCTGCAGATATGACATGTCCACTCAAGGTCCACTCGAGGTGATACAAGGTCCAGATCACATTACACTAGTAATAATCCTATTGTATTGTATCTCTTTTTTGCTCTTACGTCACCATTTTCTCTGTATCTAACACTAAGTTGCTATTTCACAACAGCGAACATAATTGATATCAAGTATATAAACCTATATTTTTTATTGTCAACTTTACTTTGTATATACTATTTAATAGTTTAGCCGATGAAGTGGTGTGGACTATTGTCTTCACGTATGTCGGTAGAATTTGTGACCCGACCCGTTTACATTATACATGGCTATAAACGGTGTTTAATCAATTAAACATTTCTAAACGTGTGTTTGAGGTACTTGGTGTTCTATCGTCAAGTCTCGCGGGTTGTATGCATGACAACCATTTGATCAGTTTATTAGCAATGTCCGTCTTTAGTTTTATACCTTCCTGTCTAAAATTCGTCCCACTTATACAGTACAAGACGAAATTCAAGGCATAATTGCATATCAGCAGGATGGTAACAACCGCGTTGCCGAGTTGCAGTTTTGCAAGTCATTCTCCTTCCAATCCGCTGCCTAACTGATTGAGCAGGTTAATGAATATAGAGTACGGCATTGCTGTTAAGAAATAAACCCCGCTCAGTATAAACATCATCTTAGTAGCGATGGCGACTTTTCCTTGGCTCGTCGAAGTCGAAGTAGGTATTGATAAAGACGGACGGACCTTTCGCTTCTGCGCTGCTAACGTCGCAACTATTGTAACATTGCCCACGAAGATCAGTATGAAAGGAATAAGCATGCCCGCGACAAGTATATATGTCCACGGTCCAAAATAAAAATTCCGATAAGAAGTAGAGGTATATGAGCATGATTGACTGCTTAAAACGGTGGTTCCATTGCCATTATGTACATAGGTGTTGGCATCAGACATTGCGAATCCAAATAGATGATGGCCATTTATCAAGGCAAGTATAACAAGTGTAGCCAGTATCAATATCAGTGCCTTTCGACGCGTCATCTTTTCCTTGGCAAAATATGGTCGTGCCGTGAATAAGGTGCGGTCCAATGTCAGCAGAGCTATTATCCAGAGAGAGAACCCTCCTGCGGTGTATGTTATCCACTCGTACATAATGCAGTTAAAAGGGGATAAATCCAGTATATCGTTGCCTCGCCACGTCAGCAGCATGTGCCTAACTGTCGTCGCGCAGGTCATCGTCAAATCTGAGCATGATAAAAATAGAAGAAATATGGTGATAGGGTACTTCCTCATGCGACATCTTGAGAGAATCGCGATGCTGAGTAAATTTCCTACAGTTCCTATTACGAAACAAATAGGCATAAAGATTGTCCACAGCGCACGCGCGATATGACATTCTATGAATCCGGGATCCCCACAGGGTCTCGTTACTAACAGTAACCATGTATTCTTTGGCATGTTTTATATTGTATATATTCAATAGCAACAGTGATGGTGTATGGTATATATTATTCGTATGTGTCCGTGTACCACTAATGTCTATAAATATATATATGCTCGTCTATCACCAATGTTTATATATTAATATTTTTTCCGGATATTACCAATGACTATATAGCCATACTTGTCCGGATAACACGAGTGTTCATACAGCCATATTTGTTTTAATCTCACTAATGTCTATATATCCATATTTGTCCGGATATCACCAATGTCTATATATCTCAATATATCATATTTGTTTTTATATCACCTATGCATGTCTATCATTTCTATACATCTTTATTTGTCCGGATATCACATATGTATATATGCCCATATTTGTCAAAGTCTGAATATCTGTATTTTTCCGGATATCACCAATGTTTATATATCCATGTTTGTCCCGATATCACCAATGTTTATATATCCATATTTGTCCTGATATCACAAATGTTTATATATCCATGTTTGTCCCAATATCGTCAATGTTTATATATCCATATTTGGCCTGATACCACCAATGTTTATATATCCATATTTGTCCTGATATCACCAATGTTTATATATCCGTATTTGTCCCGACATCACCAGTTGTTACATGTATGTATTATTAATCCAAAATCAACCATTCGTCTCAGAATAAAGACTGTTTTTGAAACATGTATTGCCAGTGTGACTTTCCTTGCTGAAAGAAATTAAAATGTTTAGCATGTTATCTTCTGTAAAATAAAAACAGTTTTGTTCAGTAATTTATATTTGAAATACAGTCAAACTTTGATAGCTCGAACACCGGTGATTCGAATACCATGGGTAACTCGAGCACATTTTCCGGTTCCGACACAACTCCTATATAATTCAATGTAATTTAACCTGGATTATTTGTATATTATTTCTCGAATACCCCGGCTCGCTCGAATACTTTTTACGGTCCGAAAAATTTAAACCTCGCTAAATCGAAGGTGATGATCCGTTGCCATGCGACGTCGGCCATATTAATTGTAATCGACGCGGTTGTATTTGTTTGTAGCAAGTTCGATCATAGTGCGAAAACAGATCAAGTTGGTTGTTAAAGGTGCGAACATTTATGATTGAAAAGCGATAATAGACAGATACAATTTATGTTTAGTGAACTTCGTTTACTGTTTCGTAAATAAATCACATTTATTTTACTGGGTGAGTTGGAGAGGGGTGGAGCAATGGAGTGTGAGGGCGGGGTGTGGCGGGCCGGGGCGGGGCGGGTAATAAGTTGTCTCCTTGTATTTGCTTAAATTATGTCGAACGTTAGTTAATATTGATGAGTTTATCTGTAGCTGTATGACAAACTGCATGCATACTAGACAAAATCATTGCATACAGCGCATGTACAAGTCCAATGAGTGCACCAAACATCTGGGTATTAGGAAAGATGAGTAAGTCACTCATGAAAATGACTTTTTATAGACATATTATAATTGATATTATGTCCCATGTAAGTCACATAGTTCATAGACTAGTGTAAAAATACAAATTTTACAAACAAAATTTATTATGTAAGTTACAGTGCAAAAACAAAACAGATGGACGGAGAGACGTGGTGCATCCTTATTCTACCGGTAAATATTGGGGAATATGTGTATGTGTACCACATCATTTTGTCTACCACATCATGCATAATTTGCGATATATAAGAGAACAAAACAATTTGCGCTGTGACTTTACTAAATGTGGAAAAACACATAGATGAACCTAGGCGAATGTTTAATTTATCACTCCGCTTTAAAAACGAGGGGCCCAAAAGGGCCTGTTTCGCTCTACTTGCTGTACACATTTGGTGGAATTCAAGTGAAAACAAAGCATCGATGCCCTATTAAAAATCAAAATTGCCCTGAATCGTACACCTAATGATCTTTAAAAAATTGAATAGCTAAAAAGATGAAATAATTGTCAAACAAGCTTATAATTTCATAACAGGATGGAACCCAATCAATTCTAAAGAAATTGTTGTCAAACTCTATCTTGGCGTTCTGGAGAAGTTTTTTTTTATGGTTTTGGCTATATGTAGCAACGGCGACCATTTTGAATGTCGGATCTACAAAAAAATCTTCTGTAAGGTCCCAGCCCATTCTGGAGAATGCATGGAACATTTGATTAAAATTGGTCGAGATGTTTCAGAAAAACTGCCGCCAAATTACGCCAACGCAGTCCTTACACCACCAGTAGAGCTAACAAATAAATCAGTAAACAAATGTATTTACTTAACCAATGAAAAAAGTTTCAAAAATAAATCTCTAATCGGATTTGAATTCTCTAACCACGGTTTCTGATGAGAAAATAAACAACAACAACAAATAAGATAATAATAATAATAATAACAAAGGGAAATGAAATGTCTCCTGTGATATTTGAATCAACGACCCCAAGAACTCGTCCAAGATTTTATGGATGTAACAAAGGCAGAATTATAAGCAATCAAATCTGGCTGGTTCAAAAATTCGTCCGAGTTTTGTAGAGATTTAACTACTGTGTAAGTTTGGGTAAGATAGGCTAAAACAAATGCAGGGGCTAGAGTGCCCACTAGGCATAATTATATATTTGTATATATATATACATTGTAACTTACATATTTTAATTTTAGACACAATATAAACGGCTTTAACCAGCCAAGCCAAAACCCAAAAGTGGAACGTCGAATTAAAAGTTACGAACTCATTTTACGCATATTCAGTATCGGGTATTTTAAATATCCGTAAATAAACCTATACTTTCAATTGGAATATATAAATTAATGTATGACTGAACACCTGGATAGAGTTTGGATTAACGTTTGTTTAGTGTAATTATTTTTAATTTTGCCGTTATTTGGCGGAACAGTGCCTTATATCTGGTATTTATTTCTTTGATAACAACTTCCTCACGCATGCTCACACACACACACACATTCCAAGAATACCGTTTTTCGACATATATATAGAGGATATTTGTTGTTTTGAGGTGAATAAAGATTTAATTGTATCGAGAAGTGTGAAGGAAAACTTTATATTTCCACGAATGCGATGCATGAGTGAAACTATTGAAGTTTGATCACTTCGAGATGAAATAAGTAATTTATAGCATAATTGTTCGAGTATATGCGATTTATACTGCTTCTCGAGGGCCGTAGGCCCGAGAGTGCATTATAAATCGCAAATGAGAAAAATATGCTATAAATGTTTTGTACCATAGCCATTTATCCAAGTACGTGCGTGCAAGAAGTTTGCTGTTTTCAGTAAAAATAACAGGTCGATACAACCAAGAAATAGCATTATCACGCGGCATGAGCATGACCCATGTTTTGAGTATTGCAACCAATCACCTTTGTATATTATTGGGCAAATGCTATGTCAAGGAGTGCTGTTTTAGTAATGGTTTAGTCGTTTTGATTGACAGGTTGTGTGTAAACATTACAACTTCGCGCGGGTACAATTGAGTAGACCATGGTATAACTGCCGAATCATCATTTATATCACGGCTGAAATATACCGGCATTTATAGCACGTTTTAGGCTCAGACATTCTGGTTATGAGAAAAGCAAGAACAAAGGAAAACCATTAGAGCTATGCTACAAAATATGTTATTCACGACAAAACAACACATTTTCTTTTTATTTTATGCTTTATAATCAAAGTGTACTGCAGTATGCAGAACAAATATAAAAATTTGGCGTCGTCAATGGCTCACACTCCTAAGGAATGCGAGTGTAGAACATCTAAATGGTGCTTTCCTCCGGCCGGTCATGTCATAACTGGTAATTTTGATATTATAGATAAACGTATTCGGCATTTGTTGTTTAAAGGTCCGAAGTATAGATTACCTTCTGTGATTGATTTTAATGCATGTCGTGGTCAGATCGCCCAATCCATTAAGGATTTTAGTATTAAATGGTGTCGTAGAGAACATGCTGACCCTAACTCCTTTCTACTTGGAAAAAGACTATTGTTAACATTATAGATACCCGTATTAACTTCTATACGGCTAACCCATGCCTACTTTCCCTTAGACCTAGGTTTTCATTTCGTAATTTAAAACCGGGAATCCAGGAATTTCATAATAAGTTTGTTTTAGTTCCTGCTGATAAAGCAGCTAATAATATAATTATTGTTTGACGCCTCCATTAGGTCAATGTTTTATCTCAGGAACTCGGAAGTACTAATTCGTATACTCCAGTGCAATCTACTGAAGATAATGTTGTTTCGACGCATATCACTCAGTGCATGATTTTCAAGGCTGGAGTAGGCGAAAAGCAAAACGAACTTCCAACGATATACTGGATTCCCAAGTTGTACAAACAACCATATAAAGCCCGTTTTATTTCCAATTCTAGTTCCTGTACTATAAAAATATCTCCAAACTTTTAACATCTTGTCTTACTGTCGTTAAAGATCACGTTAAACAATATTGCGCAAAGCTTTCGAAAACTCTGGGATTAATTTATTTCGGTCTATTAAAAATTCAGGCGACGTTCTTGATACAATTTGCAATAAACGTCAAGCTTCATCTTTAAGTGCTTATGATTTTTCTACACTGTATACAACTATACCTCACAACGTTATCAAAGATAAGCTTATTGCTCTCATTCAAACCTTTGCTAGGGAAAATACTACATTTTTGGCCTGTAACAATATTAAAGCGTTTCTTACTAACAGTTACGGCAGTTTGGACAATTACACTATGTGGACTTGCCATGATGTTTGTGAATCACTTTTTTTTTTTATTGGATACTATTTTCGTCAGGTATGGAACTACTGTTTATAGACAAATTGTTGGTATCCCTATGGGTAAGAACTGTGTACCCCGTGTCGCAGATTTGTTTTTATATTGCTATGAAAGAGATTTCATGTTAGGTCTTTCACCAGATACCCAGGCAGATGTTATTGAAGCCTTTAATGTCTTCTCTCGGTATCTGGATGACATATTGAACATTGGCAATCCTTTCATTTCTATTGTGGTTAATAATGTGTATCCTAAAGAACTTCAACTTAACAAAGTTATTATTTCTGATATTAACGCTTTTTTCTCGATTTACATATCTCTATTGAAAAAGGTGAAATAATTAGCAAAATCTATGACAAGAGAGATGATTTTAATTTTGATATTGTTAATTATCCTCATTTAGATAGGGGTGTTCCCCGAGCAACTTTTTATGGGGTCTATGAGTCTCAACTTATTCGTTTTTCTAGAGCTTGTACTCGAGTTGAGGACTTTAATATTCGTAATATTTGTTTAACTGCAAGGACTTTCACAACCTGACTTCTATGGTAATGTGATGTACAAACTTCGTAAGATTCTTGGTCAGGATCACTTTCATACTACCCTTGTTAAACTTGTTAAAAGGTTTATCAAAAGAGGTTATGACCCTATCATTTTGCAACGTACTGCATGCTTCGTGGTGGACCCGTTTACAGTTCGCCACTATGCTTTCCTCTTTATTTGTACGATGACCGGACAGGCTGTGAACTCTATGATGACGTCTACCCAAAGCCCAAAAGGACGGTGACGTTTGATGTTTGTCTGCGGTCTTGTCTTGTCGTACCCTCAATGGTTTATTCTCGTGTTGCTCTGGCTTCTGCCAAGTCATCGAGTACCTTCTTTGTGGCTTTCTAGGCTATTGCTATTTTTGTATTGATATATACACAAGCACTTTTGCGTTTTACTTATATTGCCTATTAATGCTGCCTTGTTGGTTAGAGAATAGTTCATGGCGGGGATTATTAAAATAAGTCCCTCTCCGAGGATTTGAACACACGGAGCTCATGCTACGGATTTAGTAGACGATCGATTAATCATCTGAGCTAAAAGGACACAATGCAATATATATTTAAAATGTATCAGCAACTTTAAAGGGAGTGGAGCGATTTGTTAAGTAGTTTCGACAAAATGTTATGTAATAAATAAAGTTAAATGCTTTTTTGATATCAGATTATAATAAGATGTAAATAAATTGGCAAAAACGAAGAACTTAGATCCGTGTAGTAGTGATTGAGATATTTATTTGCGCGCATGTGTGTCAAATAAGTTTTAATAGCGGCTTTGTAAAATCGCTGTCTCTCCCCCTCCTCCCCCACCCCACACCCCGAATTTCCATTAATAAATTAAACTATGTCATGGTGCAAACACTCTGTTGCCAGGGACGTCTGGTTGACCCCGCATTCCTCCCCCCTCCCCCACCTCAACGACAGAAAAAAATGGTTTAAGAATGCATTTGGTGTATATTCTGAGCAAAATTAGTTTTAAGCTCGGGCAATGTTATGTAAAGGCAGCTAAGCCTAGGCCATAATTAAAATAAATTATGTTTGTTTGCCAAAATGGGACCGATCAAAAGAAATCGATTTTTTTTAGCATTGCCTTTTTGGAACTTGGTCAATTCAATAGCCCATTGACAAAAGTGAGAAAAGACAATAGTGTTTCCTTTTCGTCTTTATTAATTTGGTTAACCTATTGTTTTAGATAGGAATTTTATGTTTCAATATTGCAATACACACCCAGTATACGAAAATCAGTATAACAATAAGTCAAAAAAGTAGTGTTATAATTCCAAACAAGCAGTTAAACTTTAAGCAGCATTCATACAGAAATCCGACACATATAGATGGAAGGAAAACAAAATAATGCTTCCTACATACCTAGCTATCTAAAATATTTAAGGTCGGGTTTGGGCTAAGCAAGATATTTTTAAGTGTGGCCTTAGTGTGTTATTTCTGACGCAATACGTACTTACGTGCGTATATGCGTACAAAGTAGCTGCGCCTCGGTCCTATTCCATACGCCACAAGTGTAAAAAAGATTATAGATTTCATTCACAATTCATAGCTTGTTTTGAAACTATCATAATATTGTAATCATACGTGTGTCTAAGTATTGCAGTTGGTTAGGTACAAATTAAACCCGGGTTCGAATCGTCATTCGGGGTTGTATTTGAGAACGTTCGGTGTTCATCCACTCGGACACGTCGGTTTTACCCGAGTACCCCGTTTTTCTCCCATTCGTTAAGATTTGTTAATGACAGTCAAGTATAGTATGCAGAAATAAGCACCACAAAATATACAGCACAGTAAAATTATGAATGTTCAAAGTAGCCAGGGTCTCTTTAACAGTTCTATTTATAAATACCCCGCCATTATCAGACACCAGGGCAATCGACGACACGTATCTTGGAAATATTTCGTCAATTATCAAATGTGCGATTGTCGCAGCACTTTTGTCTGGTACAGGAAATGCCTCGGGAAAGCTCGAAAATAGATCGATAAAACTTACGATGTACTTGTTACCATACAGTGATGTTGGATATGGGCCAGAAACGTCCACAGCTATCTTTGCAAATACATAGGGAGGAATATCAGTTTCTTGCAATGGAGGCTTGATCTTTTGCAAGTTTCTGGTTTGACAAGTAACACAAATAGAGACATAATTTAGCAGTTCTTTAAACATGTTTGGCCAATAATACTTCTGTTTAAGTGTGTCATATGTCTTGTCAACTCCCATATGACCATTAGAGTCATGATATTGCTGAAAAACCTCTGGTCTTAGGTGACTTGGGAGATAGAGACGTAATATAGGATCAGAATCGGCATTTGAGATATAGTACAATATATCATCGTGAATAATATGCCTATTGCTAAGGTAGGTGTTAATTTGTCATTTCGAAGTCCAGCCTTAATTTCTACTAACATTTCGTCTTTTTCCTGTTCAGTTACCATGTTTATTCCAGGTTCGAGCTTAGGTTTTTGCAAATGATTTTCAAGATTAACATTGCACTCAACATACCTCCTTGGCTCAACTCTGTTTGAATGCAGTGCATTAACTTGATAGGTGTTATCACTGATGTCAGGGTCATAACCCTCGGTATCTAAGGGCAAAGTCTGCGAAACATGTCTGCGACACTGTTGGTCACCCCTGGGATGAACTCCAACTTGCAGTCATAGCCCGCGATACCGAAAATAAATATAAAAAGATAACCCACATTTGAATTTTCTTATTTTGCATAGGGGAATCTAACAGATATTTCAATGGAAGGTGATCTGACCTAATTATGAAGGTTGCCCCATGTAAAAAGTGATCTAACTTCTGCAAGGCGTAATGAATCGCAATAGCTTCTTTCTCTATAGTAGACCAACGACATTGGGTATCACTCAACTTGTAAGACACAAAGTGAATGGGTTTTTCATTTTTCATACCAGGAACAGTCTCAGTTTGTTCATCAACTGGCTGTGTCAAGCAAGCTCCTCTGCAATTGTTACTTGCATCCGTATAAAGGATATAAGGTTTTCCTGGGTCAGGATAACCTAACATTGGGAATATTGCTAAACTGTTCTTCAAACTTTCAAAAGCCTCCTGACAGTTAGAGTCCCACTTACATTTAGCATATTTTCTTGTGAGAATTATGATTGATTGGGCTATTTCCGAAAACTTTGGAATAAATCGACGATAATAACTGCATATACCAATAAAGCTGCGTACCTCGTTTAAACAGGTAGGCGCAGGTAATGCTTTTATGACTTCTACTTTCTTTGGATTAGGTTTAATTCCGTCGCTATTGATAACAAAGCCTAAACATTCAGTCTCAGCTTTTAGAAAATTGCATTTCTTTAACTTCAATTTTAAACGATGTTGCCTTAACCGTTGAAATACTTGTTCAATGTGTGCCAAATGTTCTTCAAGTGTAGAACTGAATATCAAGATGTCATCAAGATAAGCAGTTGTGAAACTGTCTAACCCAGCAAAAGCTGTCTTTTCAATGTCATCTTCGTTCATGGCTACTTGCCAATAACCTGATTTGAGGTCTATTATTAAATAGTATTTTGCTTTCCTTAAAAGGGCCAATAAGTCGTCTACCAATGGCAAAGTATACGCGTTTGATTTTGTAATTTTATTTAAGGCCCGAAAATCTACACAAAATCGTTTAGACCCATCCTTTTTATCTACAATGACCACAGGGAAACTCCAAGGAGATTTTGATCTGGAAATAATATTTGCATCTAACATTTCTTCTATTGCCTGATCAACTATTTTTCGGTTGTTTAGTGGTGTTCTATAGCGACTTAATTTAATTGGTTTAATGTCGCCTGTGTCAGTTTTTATTTTGACTGTTTCAGTGTGACTTAAATCAGTATCTTTCTGTGCAAACAGATCAGCATTTTGTTTTAGTATTTTAATTAATTTTGCCTTAAATTCGAGGGGAGCATCAACGCTATCAAATTCACTTTGATCCTTAAGATCACCATTTTGATCTTTAGTTACACTAGAAATTTGTTGATTTTGAATTAATTCTATTTTAGCAACCGCGCATCCCCTCCTTAAGGTAAATATTTTGTTTGTGGTGTTTGCCTACCTGTGGAACAATTTTATATGTTTTTACTTTTGAAACTGAATTTGCAACTAATAAACCTGGTTCATAGCTAAGAAAACCACGTTCAACTGCTGAAACGTGGTAAGTTTGACCATTTGTTTGAAAATTAGGACATTTCCTAACTCGACAATTACAAACTACGCTTGTTTGAGCTGGAAGTTTAGTTTTAGACTTCAATCGAATTATCGATGACATGTGAATATCTTCCTGAAGTGGTACATATTTAGCAGCGACACTAATACACCCAAGTTCATAATAAATACAAACACCATTACTAAACAACCAATCTTTTCCTATTATTATTCTCCTATTCATGCCCCTGACCACGTAAAAGTTATGACTCATTTTGATACTCCCTATCTCAAACATGATTTCTATGCTCCCATCGCAAGAAAGCGGTCCACTGTAAGTAAGCTTTGCGAGTTGTATCTAATTTTGGTTTTAGTTCAAATTTGTCATAAACGTCTCGATGAATTAATGATACGTCACTTCCGGTGTCAATTAACGCCCTAAGTTTTTGTTTCTGGATCCTTAACAAACAAGAATTTGAGTTTGATGTTAATGCAATATTAAATGTGGGTTTACTTTTGTTTCTCCTCCCACCGGCTTTTACATGCGAGTAGCGGAATATTTTAACTGACCCGTAGCCAGTCTACGTTGCTGTTCGTTCGACCAATTTGTCTCATTTCGACATTCACTGGCAAAGTGTCCTATTTCTTGGCACTGCCAGCACACTAACCGTGTACGGTCGATCGGCCTACGACGGAGTTTATTTTCAGCAATAGCACCTACCTTTTTTCTTTCGACACTCGTCCACTACATGACCATTCTTATGACAATAAGAACATTTTGCCTCCTTAAATGGTCAACTTCAATGGGCTGTTCATGTGTCGGTTCATCATTCTGATAATGATGACATGTCCTTAACTGAAACCTCTTTCTAAGGTTCTGTTCTGCTGTTGCAGTAGCAATTGCATCTTTCAACGTGTTTGGGTTGGTTCGCATGACTCGAAGTTTCATTACATCGTCATGGAGACCATCGATAAAATACCCTATCAATTGCCTATCCCTAACGTCTTGGGCCTGAGCTGTAAAGGCGTCATCACCTAAGGCAATAAGACGTTCGGCATATACCTGAATTGTCTCATTACGTTTTTGAAGGACTTTGCGTAATAACAAATGTGCACGTTGTGGGTCAACAACTTCAGCGAAACGAGCTTGAAGTTCTGCTTTAACGTGTGCCCATGTGTGGGTACGGTTTGCATCCATATACCTTTTCAAGAAATCACTAAGGGACCCTTAATCGCCTGATAAGTAACCAATTTAATACTGTCATTTGCCATGCCAACCAACAAAGAGTATTTCTCAATACATTTTATCCAAAGAAATATAAAAATATCGGACAGGGAAAGTAGCATTCAAGGAGGACAGTCAACCACAAAACACAGAAACAAACATGGAAACAGACAAACAAGAAGGCAAAAGTAATAATAAAAGTAAACGACATCACAAACACAAAAGGGTTGACAATAGGGCTACCGCCTTGGAACGGTCAGTGGCAAAGTAGGCCACTGGGGGTTTAAACCGGTTCTAGGGTGCACCAAACCTCACACTTACCCTACTGTCATCCCATTAAAACAGGACAGTGTAAATAAAGAAATCCCCGCCAGGATCTAAACTCTAACCAACAAGGCAGCATCAATAGGCAATATAAGTAAAACACAAATATGCTCGTGTAAATATAATACAAAAAAACAATAGCCTAGAAAGCCACAATGGAGGTACTCAATGACTTGGCAGAAGCCAGAGCAGTAAGAGAATAAACCATTAAGGGCACGACAAGAAAGAACATGGACAAACATCAAACGCCACCGTCCCAATGGGCTTTAGGTAGGCGTCATCATAGGGTCCATAGCATGTCCGGTCATCGTACAATTAAAGAGGAAAGCATAGTGGCGAACTGTAAAAGGGTCCACCACCAAGCATGCAGTACGTTGCAAAATGATAGGGTCATAACCTCTTTTGATAAACTTTTTAACAAGTTTAACAAAGATAGTATGAAAGTGATCATGACCAAGAATCTTACGCATCCTTAAATAATTTACTTTCACCCTCAAATGGCGTAATGACTTTGGTTACACCCTGACCTGAGCCCCCATGGTTGTTGTTAACCCCGAAAGCTGGTCACCCATTACCCTAAACATATTTACACACTCTGCCTGTTCAGCCATATTTGTTAGAGTAATACAGTAAAGCTACTCACGGTGGTCGAATATGCCTCCAGTTCTTCTTGCACGTATTGCACATTTGTCACCAACCGTCAACAAAGTTCATTTATGATCGATTATTGCCCACAAACATGTTCAGAAGCTGCCCACAACACCAAGTTCGAAGTGTAAATTATGTCGAATTAACACATAATCATGGTCACGGCACCAAAAAAAGTCCTGTGACACTATGTCACCAGGGCATTATTAAAGAACAAGTCCGTGCTCCTTACTACACACTTTAATAACCTTTAAAGCTACCCCATTTTAATGTCTGATCGTATAGTGGGTGGTATATTAATTCTAACAGACTCTTTTATTAATAATAATTTTATTATCGTAACCCTGATCTTCTTTCCAAATATAAAAGTAATTGAAGGACTCTTCTGCGACAAGGACTATCACAACCTGACTTCTATGGTGATGTGATTTATAAACTTCGTAAGATTCTTGGTCATGATCACTTTCATACTATCTTTGTTAAACTTGTTAAAAAGTTTATCAAAAGAGGTTATGACCCTATCATTTTGCAACGTTCTGCATGCTTGGTGGTGGACCCTTTTACCGTTTGCCACTATGCTTTCCTCTTTAATTGTAAGATGGCAGGACAGGCTGTGGACCCTATGATGACGCCTACCTAAAGCCCAATGGGACGGTGGCGTTTGATGTTTGTCTATGATATTCTTTTCGTGCCCTTAATGGTTTATTCTCTTGTTGCTCTGGCTTCTGCCAAGTCATTGAGTACCTTCATTGTGGCTTTCTAGGCTATTGTTTTTTCGTATTATATTTACACGAGTATATTTGTGTTTTACTTATATTGCCTACTGATGCTGCCTTGTTGGTTAGAGATTAAATCATGGCGGGGATTTCTTTATTTACACTGTCCTGTTTTAATGGCATGAAGTAGGGTAAGTGTGAGGTTTGATGCACCCTAGAACCGGTTTAATCCCATAGGGCCTACTTTGCCACTGACCGTTCCAAGGCGGTAGCCCTATTGTCAACCCTTTTGTGTTTGTGACGTCGTTTGCATTTATTATTACTTTTGCCTTCTTGTTTGTCTGTTTGCGTGTTTGTTTCTGTGTTTTGTGGTTGACTGTCCTCCTTGATTGCTACTTTCCCAGTCCGATCTTTTTTAATTTATTTCTACTGTCCAACAAATCTCTACATTCTACAGATTCTACCAGATCCTAACAGATTCTTACATATTCTGCTCTCGCTAGTAAGCATCCCAGTTTTGGATTTCTACACATTTATTCAATTGGTCGTAATAAAGTATCCCCGCCTACGATATACCTCAGTAAGATAATTATATATCTGCTTTTTGAGAAGATCATCCCATTAACTGCGAGATACTTCTACCACTTGTTATTAAACTATTATTATTACTTATTAAAGGGTCTGGTAGTGTTACAAACCACAAATCTAAACTAAAAAAATCGTACAAAGAAATCTCTGTCTGTTGTCATTCAATATGCCGGAAGTTGACATGCACTGGAAATGCAGAGCAAAGTAAAACTCAGAATGCGGCATTTGTTTCTAAAAACGTCCAAAACAGTGTGTATTACTGTGATTGAGTGTGCATAGCAGTGTACATGCATTGAGGCCCTATCTATAATATTAGGATTGAATAGAATGTTGATGAAACAGCGCTTTGGGCTCCCTTTGCGGAGATGTACAATTTTGCATTAGATCTGTGAGAGATATAGGCCCGGGCGACTTACGCTAAAATATTTTGAAAATATAGTGCTCAAAAAAGATAAGCATATATTATGAGCGCTACAACACACACGACGACGCCAGTTAAAACCAATACAAAGAAAAGAGAGCTATCCTCGCATCTAGACATATTTGAGCTTAAGAAAAAAAAGTGCGATTCGTTGTCTGATATCTCTGATCTTTCCGGCATGGATGCTGACACAGTTTCTTCCAAGGCTGCTGGTTCAATTGTGTTGAGTCAAGCTGACATCGACCACATAGTGAATGTCCTCAAAGGAACTTTCGAATCTAAACTAGAGGATCTGGTTAAAGATATAGTTAGCGGTGTCCTTCAAGGGTTTAGAGACGAAATTAAGTCCCTTAGGACTAAAAACACAAATCTCAAAGCTAGAGATCTTGAGACAGCAGCCGACGCCAGCGAGCAGTATATTCATAGGAACTGCTTGAGGATTTCTGGTATTACCGAAAATCCAGGTGAAAGTTCCGACGAAATCGTTTTGGAGATGGCCAAAGCCCTTGATGCCAATATACAACTTGAAGATATTGACATAATCCACAAAGTTGGTAAATCGTCCAGCAAACATCGGGCCATCATAGTCAAATTTGTTGCAAACAGATCCCGCCAGAAGTTCTATCGATCACGTACGCAAGCTAAGAATCGCTGATATCGCGGTGTATGTGTGAACGAAGATCTTACGAGATACCGTGACACATTGCCGTTCAAAGAGCATTTGAAAATTAAAGAGGGACCTAGTGAACTGAATTGAAAAGTTACTGTGAAAAGAGGAAAGCTATTGAATATAATAAAATAGTTATATAGTGAACTGAATTGAATAGTTACTGTTTGAAGATGGAAGTCGTTGAATAAGAGTAAAGAGGTATATAGTCAACTGAAATGAATTAAATAGGAGTAAAGAGGTATATAGTGAACTGAATTGAACAGTTACTGTGTGAAGAGGGAAGTTGTTGAATAGGAGTAAAGAGGTATATAGTGAACCAAATTGAAAAGTAACTGTATTAGAAATGGCATTGTTGAATAGAAGTAAAAGGTACTGGTATATAAGTAAGCTGAACTGAAGAGTTTCTGTATGAAAGGCCGTTGTTGAAGATACATTTACAACTTAAAGAGTATGATTACACTTTAGTGGTTAAAAGTACAACTAACTAGTGAAGAGAACATTGTAGTGTCAATAGTATTGAGTTTGAACATACTGCGAATTTACGAGTTAGCTTACGATTCATAGTCGTGTTAAAACAACAGCTATGGCGGAATTTCTATCAGACAGAGTGCTTAGGAGACGGAGAAGAGAGCAATTACGGGAAGAAGAAGCCAGAGAAGGAGAAAGGAGAAGAGAATTAAAAATGGAGAAATTTAGAAGGGATGAAGAACTGAGATTGGTACAATTACAAAGGGAGAGTTCAATACCTCGGCGAAGAAGAGAGCTTGACTTAGAGCAACATATAGAACCCCGTATAGAGAAAAGGAGTTATAGAGAATAAAGGACACATGGAACTAGGATTGAACAACAACCAATATTAGAGTTACTAAAGATCAGGAAGACTTTGAGACAGGTGATGATGAGGATAATGGTAGTTATCTGAAGTATTTAAGAACGGCTCAGTGGCCCAATTCAGATTGCAGATCAACATATAGTGTTAGAACTGAAAGTCAAAGAGATAGCATCCTCGATATAGATGAAGAGACTGAACAGGTAGATAGAACTTTGAAAATATTAAATGAAGAATCACTGACTGATCATGATGACGGAAAAACATATGGTGAGGATATTAAAAGACAAATGCGAGAGTTCAGTCAAAGAGTTAGCGAATAGTGCAGTAGTCAACAGAGAATCATTAAAGTGAATGACGAGCCAGTGCAACATGTAAGATAGCAGTGTAGTGAAGACACTAGTGGTGAAATGAAACGACTTACTATTGGACACAAGATATTAAGTGAAATAATAGAAACACCACTTGCAGGTGAATATACCATAGAGAAGAAATTGATGTTTTCTACTGGACACAAACGACTAGTTGATGGACCAGATAGACCAATACAAGGTTTAACAAAATCCTTTAGTCAAAACGTGATACAACAGGAAGGAGTTCATGACGACGGAGAAACAATTCAGCTACCTAGTGCCAGTATTGATGGACACGGAGGCGGGAATAATGCTACAATACTGCATATAGGGGAGGAAAGATACATGCCCAATGCACTAGCTTAAAAAAAGAACAGATTGGAGATAAAGCAAAAGGAGCTCAATTTTAGAAAGGCGAGATGGAAAGAGTGCTAATCTTGATAGACATGGACAAGGAAGTATTAGCAGATATAGTGCATATAGCGAAGAAGGATATTTGCCTCAGAATACCGGTTTAAGAAGGGAACACATAGCAGATAAAGCAAGAGTGACTCAACCGGAAGCACGATACAGAGATGTAGAGGAGAGAGAAGTTAAACGGTTAAGTGAAATGGAGACTCACAGGAAATTGTCAGAAAAGATTGAAGCACGATACAGAGATGTAGAAGAGAGAGAGTTCCACTTGAAAAGAAGGAAAGAGGAAATCGACCAACAATTAAAACAAGATAAGGAACGTGATACAATGATTGAATTGGAGAAACAACGACGTTTTTCGATGAAATACAACTTCGAAATAATGATTTAGAAGAGCGAGAACTTAAGTTGAAAAGAAAAGAAGAAGAGTTGGAGTTCAAAATTCTTCAAAGGAGAATAGATAAATACCCTTAAAAGGAAACAACAGAAATCAACAATACATTGAGTGATCTTGAAAAGGGCATGATTAAGAGGCAGGAAGAAATAAAAGAGAGTGAACGCCTTCGGAAGGAAAAGCAAGCTGAATTAAAGAGAAAGGATGATATGCTTAGAAGGCTTTCAGATGACAACGACTCACCAACCTCCTTACCATTTGCCCCAAAACTGACGACAAGTCAATTCTCTGGAGCCGATCAAAAAACGAGGTGACATTAGAGGAGTGCAAAATGGAGATAAACAGCATTAGGGCCTCCAAACTATACAAAGACAATAGTCTAGTACATGCCATCATTAATTCGTTGAAGGGACAAGCACGGAAAGGTTTGATCAACTTGAGCCCGTCCGCCACTTTAGAATAAATTGTGAAAAGAGCTGAAGACATCTATGGAAATTTAGCCACCAAGCAAACACTCTTCAGAGAATTTTACACATCAGAACAGAAAGAGAATGAAACCAAAACAGAGTGGGGTCTACGACTGGAAGAAAATATACAATTGGCAAATATCAAGAAAGCAATTACAGCTGAGGAAAGGAATGAAATGCTTCGAACTAAGATTTGGAGGGCACTCAGAAATAATGATATTAAAAATGCCACAAGAACAGCATATAAACAGGGTGACGGTTTTGAAATTTTAAGAAGAAATGCTAGAGCTGAAGAACATGAGATGCAGATGGAAAGAGATCGAATAGTAATTAAAACACTTCATCAACCAATAGTTCATAACGAAAAGGACAAGCAAACAGACATGATGTATACGTTAATGAGTCAAATGAAGGTTGATGAGTATGGACAAGCAAGAGCCCACGAAGAAAGAAGTAGACCAGATGATCAGAGACACTATAGTGATAGAGGACACAACCAGAGAGGTGAATTTAAAGGAAGAAGAAATTTCAGAGGAAGTAAAAATGGAAGAGACGGAGTCAATATCGAGGAAGGAATTCGAATTGGAGATGAGGTTATAACAACGATCAAGGTAGAGCGAATGGCAAACCAGATGAGAACAGCAATTAGAAGACCACCGCAGAAGAAAATAAATCTTTAAACCAATAAAAGTCTCCATTGAAGGGCGAACGGCAGACACAGAGAACAGTTCTAGAAAACGAGTTGATATTTTTAGCAGACTGATCGTAAAGGCAAACGAAACAGTCGTATATATTAACGAGATAGAAATACTCTGCATTGTGGACATTGGTTCAATGATGACAACAATAAGTGAGGATTTCTATACTGAAATAAAACCAAAACCAGAGTTACATACAATAGATGACTTCATAGTCCATGGGCCAGATGGAAACCAACTTCCCTATATTGGTTATATCGAGGCAGATGTACAAGTGCATGATAAGGAACCACGGACATTACAGTGCCAATTCTTGTTGTTCCTAATACAGAATACAATTTAGAAGTTCCTGTCATAGTCGGTACTAATATATTGCGTTTTATACCACATGAAGGAAGCGGCACTAAACTTTTGACAGAAGAATAGCAATCAGCAATGGCCGCAGTGAATGGAAGACAAACAGTGGGAACGGTAAATTCAGTGAACCACAATGATATTGAGCTGAAACAATTTGAAACAAAGACCATCTCAGGATTGTTGCGGAAACAATCAGACACAGAAAGTGCTGTAACAGAGACTTGTGAATGGGCATCGAGTCACATAGGGATTTGTCCTAGAGTAGTAGAACTCAATAAACCAGTACGGAATGCAAGAATGCCAGTGAAAGTGTTCAATATGTCTGCTAAATATGTCATTATCAAACCTAGATCTATTATATGTGACCTTCAAGAAGTAAAAGTGCTAAGATCATGGGAACCTTCTGCAGATAGGAAAGACATAACAGACGGCAACGATGATGAAACAGACAAAGCAAAAGTAGATGAGTGGATCCACGATTTGAAAATCGATTTATCTCATGTTCCTCAGGACAAAGAAAAGACAGTCAAGAGTAAATTATTTTCTGTGGAAAGACATATTTTCATCAGAACCCTTAGACATTGGTCACAACAAGGTTGTGAAACATCCTCTCAACTTAGATAATCCTGCCCCATTCAAGGAACCGTATAGGCCCGTACCGCCAGCTTTAATTGAGGAAGTCAGAGAGCATCCTGGTCGAAATGATTAACATGGGATCCATCAGACCGTCACAGAGCCCTTTCTCTTCAAATATGATAGTTGTCCGGAAGATAGATGGTACAATCCGCTTCTGCGTTGACTACAGGAAGCTCAACTCAACAATAGGACGATTAAGGACGCACACGCGATACCACGGATTAACGACACAATTCATCTACTAGCTGGTTCGAAATATTTCAGCAAGTTAGATTTGAAAGCTGGGTACTGACAGGTGGAACTTCGCGAAGAAGTTAAGGCGAAGACGGCATTCCAAGTAGGAAGCTTGGGATTTTATGAGTGCAATCGCATGCCATTTGGACTGTACAACGCCCCATCAACGTTTCAGCGTATGATGGAACGCTGTATGGGGTTGATGAATTTACGCGATTGCCTCATATATCTGGACAATATTATAAAATTTTCTTCAAATTTCGAGGAAACATCGATCGTCTAGAAGCCGTATTTCAACGCATTCAAGGCAATAACCTGAAGCTAAAGGCCAGCAAATGCGAATTTTCATGAAGGAGGTCCTATACCTCGGACATTTAATTTCGGAAGAAGGTATCCGAACTGTTCCGGAAAAGTTATCTGCAGTCGAGAAATGGTCCACTCCAAGATCCATTAAGGATGTCCGCAAATTTCTTGGATTTTCTGGATACTACCGAAAGTTTATCTACGCCAAGATAGCCAGACATCTCAACGACATTTTAATAGGCGATAGTCCAAAAAAGGACAAGAAAAAGGTGAAGCGGAACCCGTTTGTGTGGGGTACACCTCAACAGGATGCCTTTGATAGCATCAAACAATTATCCTCTGCACCTGTTCTGGCTTATGCAGACTACACGAAGACATTTAAGCTACACACAGATGCCTCAATTCAAGGACTCGGTGCTGTACTGTACCAGGAAACGGACGGAATTGACAGAGTGGTTTCGTTTGCCAGCAGGAGTCTTAAGCCATCAGAAAAGAATTACCCGGCACACAAGTTAGAGTTCCTGTGTTAGAGTTTAAATGGTCAGTAACGGAGAAATTCCATAACTTTCTGTATGGTAGTATAAATGCATTGCTTTTACCGATAACAATCCTCTGACATACTCCCAGACATCAACAAAACTAGATGCTACTGGTCAGCGCTGGATTGCTAGTCTTTCCAACTACAATCTACACATTCAGTATAGGAGCGGTAAGAAAAACATAGACGCCGATGGACTCTCAAGACAGCGTCCACAGCAACCAGCCCAAGCGGACCAAACCAAAGCTATTGGGCCTGACGTCATTAAGGCCATTGCATTCGTAGTCAGGGTGGTAGACGACTAAGTATTGGCAGATACTGTACAAGCTCCAGATGAAACAGGACAAGACGTCGAGGAATTTAATCCACCAGATGAGCTTCTACTGCCACATAGTCTGTGTGCAAAGGAGGATCAAAGCCCAGCATGACAATCCCATCATATCGGAAGTTGTTCGGCACATTCGGTGCGGAACAAACCTATGCCTACGACATTTGGTTCTAATACTGAAACAATCTCCAGCTATTTGTGGGAATTGGCCAAGCTCTTTATCAACGACAAAGTACTGTACAGAAGAGTCATGGTATCTGGTCTAGAAAGGCGCCAACTTGTTCTCCCTAACAAGTTAAGGGATGATGTATTCCAGGCTTTGCATGATGACCTTGGCCACCAGGGTCGCGATAGGACAATGTATTTGTCACCGAGAAAGTGCGCAACTGTGACCGCTGTATAAGACGGAAGTCCAAGAACACATGTGCGTAACTTGTGGCAATTGAATCTTCGGCTCCGATAGAAATAGTTTGTGTGGACTACTTATCTCTTGAACGATCTAAGCGTGGGTTCAAAAACATCCTAGTCATTACAGACCATTTCAGTAGATACGCACAGGCTTTTCCAACAAAGAACCAAACCGCCAGGACTACCGACAGAATACTGTTTGACCAGTTCATCGTACACTGTGGTTTCCCAGCAAGGATACATAGTGATCAAGGACGAAACTTTGAATCACAGATGATCAAAGAACTATGTGAACTTGCGGGTACAGAAAAATCCAGGACCACACCTTACCATCCGATGGGGAATGGTATGGTGGAGCGTTTCAACCATAAGTTACTCAAGATGCTTGGGATCCTTGAAGGCGATCAGAAGTCTGATTGGAAATCTCATGTTCCAACCTTGACTCACGCATATAATGAGACCCGACATGATAGTACGGGGTTCTGTCCATACTTTCTCATGTTTGGAAGACACTCGAGGTTAGCCATTGATGCCTATTTGGGGTTACCTGTCGATGACATGTCTGCAATTTCACAAACAGAGTATGTCGGTAAACTTAAGAAGCGACTCCACCATGCCTACGACACGGTCCGAAAAACGGCAGCACACAGTGGCCAAGTAAACAAACGCCGTTATGATACGACCACCAGGAACGCTGTTCTTGTACCCGGCGACATAGTCCTAGTAAAGAATGTATCGGTCCGGGGAAAGAACAAGCTGGCTGACAAATGGGAATCTTTCCCATACGTCGTGATTTCCCAACCAAATGAGGACATTCCCGTCTTTGAAGTGAAGAGAGAAGGATTTCGGTATAGGAAGACAAGAACACTCCACCGTAACTTGCTACTGTCGTTAATGAGTGTTTCATTGTCTCAAGATACTGAAGAACATGCCGTACATAACAATATGCCGTTAATGGATGTTCCAACATCACAAGGTGACGCAGTGATTCCTCGATACGTTATTCCCCAAAGTCGAGAGCATGTCCCACCAGAGTGGACTCGAAATGTCACCCAAAACAGACACCACACTCCTCTAGTGAGTCAGAATCTTCTCGGGACATATACTCACCAAGGCCAGACAGAAATATAAATAAACCAATGTGGATGCAAACGGGTGACTGGAACTTTGGTTAGTATAGCTACTAACACAATGTTTACTGTGCATTTACGGATATTGTAACGTGTTTTTTTATTAATGTATTCTATCCATTATAGTGTTGGTAGATTGCATATACTGTATTATGTTTATCATATGCAGTAAGGTGATGAATGTTTCATGTATACGTCACAGACTACAGTTGTTTTAATATTCATGTTTATGTAGATAGTGGAGGTAGATTGCTAGTAAGTACTTGGTACTTTAGATTGTGTTTGGATTACGTTTGATTACGTCATAAGTTCTGGTTAGGGTATAAATTGCTTATATTATGCATGGGTATTAATTTTAGTAGTATGTATATCGATTGGAAGGGCAATTTATTTCATATGGAATAGTTATCGTTTGCGTTTTCGTACATCGGGTGGCGTGACTTCTACATAGGGAAAGTTTGTTATATTACGTTTTTTATATTTTAGGAAATGTTGAGGACAACATTTTAACCGGAGGGATGAAATGTGTCATAGGTGCAATATTTCAATAAAATAACATCATCAGAAAATATAGTGGTGTTTTATTATCTTTTAATAACCATCATATACTTCCTATATTATCCATATATTACAAAGTATATCCCCGCAAAATAGTTTTCGTAGATTGTAATGCGTAGTTCGTTCTCGGTTATCGGCCGTAGGACTAACAGGTAAAACAGTATTAACACATTAATCGCACGTTGCATATACCTTACTTCTACCTTACCTGTAATAAATAATCCGTTGTTATGTAAATTATATGCTTTCGTACATGCGTAACAACTTGCGATCTTCCCACTTGATGATTGAAAATTGTTGGCATAACGTATATATGTATTTCACATACATGTACTTTATTCTTATTATTTATTAAAGCATATTTACAACATCTATTGCAACATCTATTTACAACATCAGAGTGTCGAATCGTCATTAAATATATCCCGACGAGAACCCACAAGTAAATATAAAGGTTGGGAAGCCCGAATAAGTAAAGATATGGAAAGCCTCGGTTGCCTTCTGATGGCATTTTGCATTTTGTGCAGTACGCTTTGTAAGTCGTCTTGTGCATTTTCTAAGTTGTTATGTGCATTTTTTAAGTCATCTTGTGCATTTTCTAAGTTGTTATGTGCATTTCGTAAGTTGTTATGTGCATTTGTAAGATGTCTTGTACAAACTAGAAGTCGTTGTGTGCATTTTCTAAGTTGTTACGTACATTTTCTAAGTCGTTATGTGCATTTCGTAAGTTGTTATGTGGATTTCGTAAGTTGTTATGTGCATTTTTTAAGTTGTCTTGTGCATTTTCTAAGTTGTTATGTGCATTTCGTAAGTTTTTATGTGCATTTTCTAAGTTGTTATGTGCATTTTATAAGTTGTCTTGTGCATATTCTAAGTTGTTATGTACATTTTTTAAGTTGTCTTGTGTATTTTCAAAGTTGTTATGTGCATTTCGTAAGTTGTTATGTGCATTTTCTAAGTCGTTATGTGCATTTCTTAAGTTGTCTTGTGCATTTCGTAAGTTGTTATGTGCATTTCGTAAGTTGTCTTGTGCAAACTACAAGTCGTCGTTAAAGGTGAAATATAGCGTGTATTTTCAGTATATATTCGGAAATATACGTATATAATATACAATATTTTCAATTCTTACACTTATTGGTTGTCCCGTTTTCTCACAGTAGCCAATTTTATCTCATAGCGCACACGCTTCGAGTTTCGCCCTTTTTGAAGACAGGTAAGTGACACGTGATCCTGTGACGTCATTGGTACCAAACGATTCGCGGTGTCGCATTGAGTTGTATAGTATTGTCTATGTAGGATTACGTTTTATGGTACTTGTTAAAAATGCCGTGTGCTGTTGCTGGGTGAAAAAGTTTGCATAAAGAAGGACAAGATAATAACCTACGTTTCTTTCGTTTCCCTAATCGAGATAATGATATATTAAGATTTGAAGTGTGGGTAGACGTTACCGAAGAAAATCGCCCGACTGGTCGAGAAAGTGGGAACCTACGAAAGACGCGCGAGTTTGTAGCAAACATTTTGAGTTGACTTCATGGGAAGTCCATCCCTTGGTTTCATTATCTTTGAATTTGGAGAACAAAAGGTCATGCAGATTAAAATCAACAGCGGTACCAACGATATTCGACTATAAAAATGAGAAGTGCATAACCCCGCCGTCTCCAAGCAAGTTGTATTCGCCTATTCGACCGGCGTTCAGGAGGAACTTCATACATGAAGTAAGATTGAAATTTATGTTCAATTATCTTAGCACCTCATCGGGTATACGTATGATAAATTGAAGAAAGGTGTATAGTCTTAGATCTTTATATACACCGTAAATGTTTAGCTGTTGAATTAGAAGCATGCGTCTTTACGTGAATCAATGAAGAGTTGACGACGCTAATATTATGTAGCCGTCTTTTTTTAAAAGATTGCTAAGAACGTTCAGCATATAAATTTAAATGAATCCGGTGAAATAAACACTGTGTCTTTGTTTCCAAATTTTGATTTTAATAATTTTAAATTATACACCCTCTTTTGCCAATAGTATTATAGATATATATTATCAACATATATAGGGCTATGGATTTGAAAAAAAAAAAAAAAATGTTTCATGAATATTTATTACAAGGCAGAAAATTAATAATATTACTAGCTTTTATATTAATTCAGTATTTTTTTTATGGCAAAGCAACAACAATAACGCCTCTTAGCTCGTGCAATAAGTAAAACAAGTATAATAGAATAATATACTTTATATTATGGTAATTTTATATATTTGGTCTGTTTTCGATCTGTATATCAGGAGTAAAGTATACATGAGTAAGTATACTTACTAACTGTCTATATCGTGCTCATAATACATTTGGCTATATTATTTAAATCATAGTATTTTTCTCTCTTTGTGCGCGACAAATATCATGTGATATATCCGTCTTGTGCAATACGCGTCTGCCTTCTGCGGTATTACACTGCTCAAGTAATTGCAATAAACAGGAAATATATCATAAAACTAGTTTCCCTAAATGGTGCGTGCTTTTGTGATAAACCAACGTATGTACCCAAATTAGGCTGCACTTCAATAGTGCACCGCAATATTTTATTAGTCTGTATTGATATTTGGGAGCACGTGGAGACTAGAGAGCGTGTCATATTGCAAACACCGCTCCTAGAGTGTTTGGTGTTGATGGCGACTTATGGCAAATATATAATACTAGAGAAATTATGGCGCCGAAATTATATGCTGTTTCATTTATTATTGTTTTTATTCATTTTTTTTTATCAATTATGGATAATATCTAATAAATATATTTGTTCCATGTCTACTTATCAGCAAAAAAAATCTGACGCTCGTATTACCATAGATCTACATACATATATGTCCATGTATTAATGTATAGGTATAGACCGAGTCCATTCATTCGGAATATACTACATTTCGCGGTTATTGTGTATGTACCAAGATATTGCAGTGTTGCGGGTGACTTACTGTCAGATTTCGATGAAAACAATGTTTACGCTGTTTTTTTGTTTGTTGTTGCTGTAAGGGTATAAATACGCTATTTTGTTAGATTAGTGAATAGTGTAATGAACCACTGAACGTAACGAATGACATGAAAAGATAGTCTTTACAAGCTCTCCATTTGCACCTGCACCGCGTACGACTTCATCATCAGTTGATGAATCCGATGTATTTTCGTCCTCAGACACGTATTCTGGCTCCAACTCGTAAGGTTGCACATGGTGTAACCGTTTTATCACGGGCATTTCCTCTGACATCGCTTAATTCTCACATTTTCACACAAGGTATACTGGTTTGCGTTCAGTCCCAATGTAAACAAAATAGTTTGTTCCCAATGACGTCATTTCCGGTAATTCGCGCAAGAGTTTTTCCCCTTAGATATTTTTCGGTTTTTTTAGCAATGCCTGTTCGCCTTTTCGGTTTTTATCTTTAAAAACATATTTTCACTAAACATAAATCAATAGCATAGTAAACATCGTATTTATAATGATATTTAATAATTAAAAACATATCAACAACGGATTTGTTGATTTAGGACAAATTTCATCTTTAAGTAGACTTTTTATCGGAATAAATTTTGAAGGAAACACCGGTAGAAATGGCGGCTCCATGAGCGGATGCTATGCTCTGCCTACTTAAAACAAAATGGGCTAGGTACATCATACAATAAACTCTTAGAACATAAAACTGATTTCAAAATGAGTAAGGGATTGTCTGACGTGGAGTTAATATGAATAAGGCACTGCCTCATAGCGAGCTCAACCCATTAAAAAAAACACTGGAATGCAAATGAAAACAATCATCAGCACATTATGGTTATTAGAGCCATCTCAGTAAGAGGTGAAGAATAGATTAATCGTGAAACTCTGCCCTAATCTTACTGTCAGAAAAATTGTAATAATTATTTAACATGCAGACAGGATAGCCTTTGGTAGTTTGGACCTTCTATTTACCATCCCCCTCAGACGGACAAAGCCAAGGGAAGATGCTTGACTTTGAACTTAAGTGATGTTCACGCTCAATATATTAATGATACGGTAACGGTGTTGGACAGCTTATTGGAATGAACACCAGAAGTACATCAGTATTCACACTGACCTTGAACATGTAAACATCAATTTAATGTGCAACACACGGTCTATTGAAAACACATAGGCCAATTAGGTAGCTCTCATTATTTTAAGAGCTAATTATGATTTTCATGTATGAAGTTCCTAGCTCTTTACTCGAAAGAAAAAGAAGGGGTTTAAGAGTATGACTGGACATGAAAACTGCATGACCTTGAATAAAGGACCCATAGATGATACTTACCACATGGACCGGACAAGAACATTTTTGTTAAGGGCAATTAAAATAAAACTTAAATCGTTTTTGTTTGTTTGGTGTGAAATGTCATTTTCCAGCACATTTTAGACTATGTATGACGGTCAACATTTTTTAGTGGTGGAAGCAGACAACTGACTTATTCCTGGGTAGAAGATGTAAGACGCATACTTTATACTTCCCGTCGTTCATAAGAATTGACACTAACAAGTCGAGCTCCCAGTGGGATTCAAACTCGCAGCGTTGAGATGGTTTCCAATGCAGCGTCTTTACCCTCTCAACCACGGATGCGCTACAAAATATCAAATCATGTCTGGATAACGTACTTGAACTCACTCACTTCTCACCAATGTCACTAGAGGAATGCAGCTCGGGTTCGCTTCTCCGTCTCCGCATTGTACGCGAAAAAATGTAACTTTCTTTGTATATAAAAAAGGAGTTTATTTTGTACTATTTTGAGATGGTGGTAATCCGACGGATTCTTGACTAAGTAGCTTGTATGTTTGTTTTCAGCGATAATATTTTCTGCAATGATCTCTTGTGGAATGTCATAACTTAATATCAATTACTAAATAACTAATCGTTGGCCACAATTGATCGTTTGGTACATCACTTATCCCACTATTGTATCCATCAACCACAGATGACTGCGCCTCATTAATGGTACATCCAGTCCTTTTTAGTTTGGTTGCAAGTTCAAGCCATCCGTTGCAGGTTATTAATGCTGAGTTCTACTATTAAAGCAAAACGCAGTCATAAACAACCACAAACAATGGAAGACTGACACATACTATATTCTTTTCTTGGACATTCCTGAACATTCATGACATCTACGGGTGCAGCTTAATTAAGGCAGAAATGGCACTGAAAAATATAAAAGAGATTAAAAACAACAACAAAAAACCCACATGTTTTCAAAACACAATTTTATAATCGATTCAGCAAACACTATTGATAGTATTTGTCTAAAACGTCTTAATTTCTGAAACGGTTGTGACACAGCATGGTAGACTTTGAATCTAGAGATCTTACTTGCACCACTGAGTGTTTCAATGTGCCCATGGGAATGCGTTTAATTTCTTAGCTTTGCCTTTTTGCCTTTTTGATGTGGACATAAACTGTTTGAATGTTGTGTTATGTTTAGGGCATTTAGCACATGTTAGGCTATATATGACGGTCTATTTTCTTTCTGGTAGAAGCAAATCCATTTTTTCTTGGGTAGAACCAGTACTGTATAGCTCCAGTCGTCCGTGATTATTGACACTTTTTCACTTGACGAGTCAAGCTTACAGTGGGATTCAAACATGTAGCTATGAGAGACGAGAAAGTTTTAGACGCAGCCTCTTTACTATCCCGGCCAAGGATGTGCCGGACATAAAGTGAGCAGTCCCGTGTATTAAAGGTTATATGATTCCTATATATCCTTCTCCTCTGCCTGGTGCGGCTTTAAATAACCTTAGATAATGTGTTGATACACCATTAAAAATGTATGTTCAAGAAGCTACCGTATAACACTGCAAAAAGGAAAATATTTCCTAGCAGAGGGATGTTAACAAGCATGTACTAGAGTCAGGCAAATGAAAAACTAGATTAATCCATCGAAGAATTGATTTTTTAAGGATTTATTTCAATATTTAGATCTTTCAACAGGCTATCCAAAATATTAGGCTAGTTTAAAGTGTGTGAAGTCCGAGACACTGCTCGCTAAATTTAAACTAGCTTAAATGTTTTTCATAACCCGTACAAATATAGCAATATTGAATTTAATCCTTTTATACACTTGGTAACAGTGACGTTGCCAACCTTGCACGCTTTTTTATAGCAACTTACGACAGTTCTCAAGTTAATCATACGAATAAACTATACCTTTTTTTGCTTTAATTAACTCTGCCCAAAACGTAACAGTGTTACTTCACTGGGAATTTAAATGCAACAAATAAACATGTTTCATTTAAGGTCAATGCAATAGAAATGTAAATAGGATTTGAACGGTGGTTACGTGAGTGGCAACTTTAAATTTTCCATTCAATTTGCATTTTATGGTAAATTTGCCAACCACTGCCGTCGTTAAAAACCCCAAAAATACTGAAAATTAGTGAATCAATTCTTAAATATACTGTTTATATTATGAATCTGTTCTTATATTATTATCAACAATAATGTGCCTTGGGAGGTATGATAAATGATAAAATCATAAATAGTGCCAGAAAGATAACATATCATCAGTGTTAGTGATGTACCGATTATTCGATTGTAACCGAATCGATCATCAGTTACTTAGGCATCCGATTATGATGATCGATTATGAAAGACATCGGTTGCATGTAAATATGCATTTAATGTTCAAAATAGAAATGAACATGATTTACCATGAGACCACACTTATGAAAATGAGCAAATAAACAAATTTATATCAATTATAATTATTTTGATGTTGAAATGGCAATGGTATAAGACAGGAAATAATACCTGATTAATCAGTAATAATTCTAAGTTCAAGGCCTCAAACTCAGATTAACATACACATGTTAAGTTTCATATTAACTAACCAATTATAACCGTTGATTGATCGGTTACATCCAACCGATTTTAAATGACGATCGCTGGTAAATTTCAACCGACTGCCCATCACTTATCAGTGTATTTTTAGACCACAGAATAGCCGTTTTCTATTCAGGTATGCCAGATGTTTGAGCAGTTAGCTCCGTAAACCGAAAAGTGAAGTTTATTCGAAAGGAGACGCATATATAATTTTTTCAAAATTTTGCTAATACGCTGCAAAAACAAGACAAGATCCAAATTATGTCATCTGTCATTTACTAGTGATGGGCAATCAGTTGAAATTTACAATCGGTAATTGGTTACCATTGGTAGGGTGTACCGGTAACCGATCAATCAACAGTTATAATCGGTTAGTCAATATGAAGTATTGTTTCAGGCCTTGAACTTAGACAAATTCTGTTAAAGCTGTACAGTCCCTATTTTATCTGGTAATAACTCATGAATATGAATGAGTCACATGTGAAGTAGTTTCAAATTGACGAACACCCCAAAAGTCCGTATATAAGGAGAAAGCGATACGTAAAATTTCACATTTTTTAAGCCTCCGTACAAGTAACATCGATAAATATACGGCTTCAGAATATATGTGATAAAAGAAAAGTTGCCCGTAACAGAATTTGAACCACAGCCTTGCACTTGTAAGATTTGAAAGATGTACGCTGAAACTCTAGACCACTGCTATTTATTGGTATTTAGTAGCATTTTTAACACTAAATAGGCATTACGTAATAACAATAACGCGCACACAAACTCATCAAGAGCTAAATAACAAGTCGAGATATGGTTGATTTGATGCGAAGTATTAGTTTCATATTGATAAGATACAGTATTACACCAGGCAATGTTAATTTACACGTGCGACAATATGGACTGCATATTTACTGATCCATCTTTAGTTGCGTTCAAATATGTTCAGTTATTTTGCCTCATAATAAATGGTAGTTTAGTATACTATTTTCTCAAGTAGCGTTGTACTTCAGTGGAAAGAGCACAGGACTTGAAATCAGAAGGTCGTGCGTTCGAGCCCCGAAAGAAAACTTTTTTTTTTCTGTAAAAATTACTGTTACCTGTATATAGGTACGATGTGCACTGGTCGCTTAAATACCCGATTTCGACATGAGCTGGTGAACATAAAGTTACAAATAAAGACACGCCTACAAAGAGAAATCGATTGATATAGGGACTCTGTAGCTTTAAAGTATGTTCACATTCCCGTTCAGACCACCCAACCAGCATGACCGTCTGCAACAGATTGAGGCTTGGTCAGCTTTTTCACTTACTTACTGACGATACCTACAACTCTTCAAGTAACACAAGCGATGTCGACACGTCCTGCAGGGAACTACCATCAACGTCAACCATCAACTTCGGGCCCTGTCGTTACACATCGAACCATGGGGCCGAACGTTGTAAGTGTTGTTAGAACGTGACTACCACTATCGTCCACCATCAACGTCGGGTGAGCTTTCGGTACAAGCTAGTCCAATCGAGCTGAAAGTAGAAAGTGTAGTACTCAGGCAGTCCTGAGTACAGATACAACACGTTCCGATTAGGTATACACCCCACAATAGGGTGGTACCGTGGCCCTTCTGAGGGCCGTTTCTTGGATTCTACTGAGATGTAAACCACCACGGATACAGACATATTATGAAACATCACGGGACTTACAACCAACAGGATTGACCTGCTTAGTGGTGACAGCGCAGAATTTCACATGCACGCGGATTGTCCTACTAGAGAGGCTTTAAATCTACTGTGCCCGGATTGGTCGGAGAGCTTCTAAACATCTTTTCGAGCCGGAAATGGGATTGACCTACTTACCATCTTTGCAGTAATCCCATTCGTTGAAACAACAATCTACTTGGATCAACTTTAATCTTCTACGACTTAAACTACTATAGATAATCAACGATGGACTTTTTCACCAACCTGCCACCAACTCAACTATTCTTCTGCAACTTGTAATTTCCATTGGATCCGATTGATGTAACGACATCCGATGAACACTGGACTTAATCTTCTTTTGAAAAGCTTGCCAAAAGTCATAGTTGCCAATGGCGAGGATAAACAAACACTTCGACTACTACTAAAGTATGTATTCTTTCCTGTCTTGTTTCTTATGGCATTTTATTTTAACAATAAAATAATTCCAGTTGATATGCGTTTAGCTGTGTACGATATCTGTGTTTATGGTGTCAGACTGGCATTATTTTGCTTCCGGGTCGTTACCCACGAAAGTAGTACTTTAAAAAAAAATGTGTTGACAGTTCAGGGCCTGGTTACTTGTGAAATGTGTTTGAATACTGTGTTTACTATGCCATTATATAAAACGCAATGTTTGGCAGATTTTATTAGCACTGAGCTTTGTTTGCAGGACTATTTGCCGACTGTGGAGGGAACCGCATAACGCCATCTGCCTACTCACAGAGATGTGGTGAACAATTTGAAATGGACATTTTGTGTACGGAAGTGAAATTTGTGAACAAACAAGTATATCGATAGGGGTTAAGACGTTTGATTTTCAGGACTTCTACATGGATAGTAAATCATAGTTGAAGGAAAAAAGTTCCAGGTATGTGTACCTTAGTGTTGGAATAAATGACAACGGCTCGAAAACTCAATGTACTGCAATATTACCAAACCGAGCCCATATGCTCATTTTCACAAGAGTACACGTGTATTTCCTAACTCTTGTCTCTTGGAAACTTGGCACAGCAGCGGTTAAAATTTCCCCACCCACCGACTTTACGATACAGAATAACTAGATATATATCACTAAAGTGCGATGCGTTTTCATTTAATCATGGTATTTTAGTATTTTAGATTATCGATACTGCAGTAGCTTTTAAAGTTTAGGTAGATCTACTGTTACCTTGTCTTTCTTTATCCAGCTGGAAATAATCGGCCGCAATGGTTGTTTACCTACTAATGACGTCACATTAACGATGAAGTCTGGTAACCTGCCAACTGGATGGACTAGCTCCAACGCGAATAGAGGTGGGCCGGATACCAAACACATGGGAGTTAACTGCGTTTGGAACGAATACAGACATGACCTCCCCTTAACATGGGAGTTAAGTTTGTTTGACTAAGGGAGTTAACTGTGTTTTGACTTTTTTACCACGGGTTTTTTCCCCGTAGTATTTGCTACTCGCGTTACCGTAGAGCTCGCTTGCGCGCGCGTCGCTTCGCGACGCGAGCTGAGCTCGCTAATAAATCTTGGTCTGTAAAAAAAGATCGGGTCACATGTGGCAGTATCAGGAGGTGTGGTACAGGTGGCCGTGTGTACGGAAGACAAGGGGCGGGAGACTAGGGGGTAGGGGTCGGAAGACAAGAGGACGGGGGGCGGGAGAGAAAGGGGCGGGAGGTTTTTTAAATAAAAAGTTTGTAAAAAAATGATGAAGAATTATCATAGTTTGAGAGTCGTTTTGGGTAAAATAGTCCGTCTGTACCCTAACAAAATCCTTAATTGAACATTAAATGATCTTATCATGAAGAATTTTGACCTATTATCGACCTTTATCTTGTCCGCCGTACACTTTCTGTCTCCGAGATAGATACTTTTATGGATTACGTCCCTTGTTTATCCGTACCCTGAGAGAGGAGAGAAAAGAGGTCGGAGAAGGGGGATAGGGAGGGAGAAGGGAGGAATTGGGGATGGAGGAGGGAGAAGACCACCCCACGTAGCCCCCACCCATCAGTGTTGGGAACTAACAAATAATAATGATAATAAATTGAAAAATGTATTTAAATAAAGAAAATAATAACGTGCTATTTGCTAAAAACAAACGTATTTTAAGTTTTCCTGAAAAGAATTCCCAGAGTACTTTAAATATGTTCGTTTTCAACAAATAACACGTGAAGTCCAGACTCTATTGAACATATACCTTAAGGACGTCCTATTGGTTAGAAGATGGAGGGCTATAAACCGTAGGACTACACACAAACACAAAGAAATAGTACGTGTTTTTTTTGTTTTAGTTTTTTTGTTTTTTCGTTTTCTTTTCCTTTGTTTTTTTCAGACCAAGGTTTATTAACTCCACGTCAGATAAATTTATGTTCTGAGAATTTATTGTATGATGTACCTAGCCCTTTTTTTAAGTAGGCAGACCATAGCGTCCGCTCCTGGAGCCGACATTTCTACCGGTGTTTCCTTCAAACTTATTTCGATAAAAAGACTACTTAACGACGACTTGTAGTTTGCATTACAAAATGCACAGGACAACTTACGAAATGCACAAGACAACTTGGAAAAGGCAAATAACAACTTAGAATATGCACATAACAACTTACGAAATGCACAAGACAACTTAAAAAATCCACATAACAACTTTGAAAATGCACAAGACAACTTAAAAAATGCCCATAACAACTACGAAATGCACATAACAACTTAAAATATGCACAAGACAATTTAAAATATGCACGACGACTTGTAGTTTGCACATAACAACTAACAAAATGCACAGGATAACTTAGAAAATGCACATAACAACTTTGAAAATGCACAAGACAACTTAAAAAAAGCACATTACAACTTACGAAATGCATAGGACAACTTAGAAAATGCACATAACAACTTAGAAAATGCACATAACAAGTTACGAAATGCACATAACAACTTAAGAAATGCAGACGACAACTTAAAAAATGCGCATAACAACGTACGAAATGCACATAACAACTTACGAAAAGTTCAAGACAACTTCGAAATTGCACATAACAACTTAATAAATGCACATAACAACTTAAAAAATGCACAAGACAACTTAGAAAATGCACATAACAACTTAGAATATACACATGACAACTTAAAACAATGCACAGGACAACTTAAACAATGCACATCACAACTTACGAAATGCACTTAACAACTTAAGAAATGCACAGGACAACTTAAAAAATGCACATAACAACTTACCAAATGCACAAGACAACTTAGAAAATGCAAATAACAACTTACGAATACACATAACAACTTACGAAATGCACAGGACAACTTTGAAAATGCACATAACAACTTACGAAAATCACAACTTAGAAAATGTACATAACAACTTAGAAAATGCACAAGACGACTTGCAAAATGCACATAACAACTTAGAAAATGTACAAGACAACTTAGCAAATACACATGATAACATAGAAAATGCACATAACAACTTACTAAATGCACATAACAACTTACGAAATGCACATAACTTAGAAAATGCACAGGACAACTTAGAAAATGCACATAACAACTTACGAAATGCACTTAACAACTTAAGAAATGCACAAGACAACTTAAAAAATGCACATAACAACTTACCAAATGCACAAGACAACTTAGAAAATGCACATAACAACTTACGAAAATCACAACTTAGAAAATGCACATAACAACTTAGAAAATGCACAAGACGACTTGCAAAATGCACATTACAACTTAGAAAATGTACAAGACAACTTAGAAAATACACATGATAACATAGAAAATGCACATAACAACTTACTAAATGCACATAACAACTTACAAAATGCACATAACAACTTACAAAATGCACAGGACAACTTAGAAAATGCACATAACAACTTACGAAATGCACAAAACAACTTAGAAAATGCACATAACAACTTAGAAAATGAACAAAACTACTTACAAAGCGTACTGCACAAAATGCAAAAGGCCAACAGAAGGCAGCCGAGGCTTTCCATATTATGAGCTACCCCGGCGACACGCGCAATCTCGTCAAAGCTTACCGTCTTTTGGGAGCCTGGTCTTCGGATGGCACTGTGTTTATTAAAGACAATGAGATCCACCGAGTTACAACAAAGCAGTTTTGATGCCCTGCTAACTATCGTTTAACTTAGTAAATCACACTACCGCATAAACTTTTTTCAGCAGTATAGTTTCTATTCTATTAAATAACGGTGAATTACCTCGTGAAACCTGATTTGCGAGATGCACGTGCACAACTAGGATATCGATATATGTTAATACACAATACAACACTACTGCTTATATAAATCTCATTGGTCGGCGTGTCACTTAGTTTAAACTAATTTGCCCTATATTTGCAGTTACTCCTCACTTCTATAGTTTAAAGTTCTCCGGCCATGTTGTGTTTCATGAACATGTTAATGTTTATTTAAATCTAAATCAATATACAACAATAAATATTTACAATTCACATATTGCAATATCTTTGAAAAGCGAGAATAATATTTTATTTGATGACGTAGAAAACTTTGAACAGGTAAATTAATCCACATGTAAATGTATTTATCAATTATATGGCAATAATTGTGCAGCTAAGCAATTCAGATTTATCTCATTTCCCCGTGCTGTCACGCAGTGGTAAAAGTAGTATCGGCGTCATGCACATAATATTTATTTTTACATACAACTTAGTAGCGGTTTTGAATTTATTTTTCTCTCCGGGACTATCAAGAAATGTTCATTTGCTGTTTAAGAGTAAAATATGTTAATTGATAAAACTAAAAAGGGTGGCCATTCATCTTTAACTCCCTTTGAACATGAACGTATTCATATACCTAGTATAGTCCATGTTTAGTTTAATATCACACCAAATGCCAATGAGAACTGTTTCTAAAATGGATGGTGATTCCACAGTGAGATAAAATATACAACGTCACTTTAATACTGTTTTATGCACACACAGGGTATGTTTTATTTAGAGGTTATTATAATAGCCCCAGGAGAATGATAATGACACTGCTCAGCCATGGATTTACCTTTTTATTGCATGTCTACCTAAATATAAGCTAATTCAATGGGGTGTTTGACAGGACTGATGTGTATAAATTCTAAAGAGATCTTAAGAATGTTTATACTCGAGTAGCATATATGGCGAGTAAAGTCTACGAAAGTTTGATGCACAATGAAAATTATCAAAAACATCTTTTTTTAGAAAATGGTTGTGATAGTTGTACCGTTGGATTGAAAATAACATAAATGAGAAAATGAGTCGTAGTTTATTGAAATCGGTCACCTGTTTTAAATGTTGTGGACAGTTACAATATGTAATTTTACCATGTCGAGTTTATGACGTCGGTATTAACGTTGGTGACGTCACCGTTTTCAAACGGCAGGGCCATTATCATTATCGCTCTTTGGCCCTGCTGTGCGAGGGCCGAAATGCGTTAATGAGTCGAGGGACTTCATAATACAAAATGTTTAATAACAAATGTGGTACTATATTTAGGTAGGCATGTAATAATTAGAGGTTAATATACGGGCGTGGTGTGCCTTTTGTCGATAATGGCACACCTAGTGCCGTAATGGCGCGAGGGCTTTAGCCCGAGGGCCATTGCGGCACTAGGTGTGCCATTATCGACAAAAGGCACACCACGCCCGTATATTGACCTTTTTATTACATACGTTACTATAAAATGGAGAAAAAGAAAAAAGAAAGAAAAAGAACAGGATCATTTGATGACGTCTTTGTGTTTCTTGATGACGTCAACGTATTTTGTATTTGTATTTTTCATTCTGTTTACGAAGTCGTATACATGTGTCCTCTTCTTGCCTTTGTTTACTTATCATTCCGTCTATATGAAGTAAACTATCTGCAAGCATTTTTAATGTCCGCTCCGCAGCCATTTTAACGCTCCACTCGAGTCTTTGTGTTTTTTGATGACGTCAACGTCTTCGCGATATGACGTTAACGTCTTCGCGTGCGGAGACTCTGTTACTACTGTTCCAATTTTCCATAATCCATATTATTATACCTCACTCAAAATTCTCTATGTAATTTCCCCATTCCCGATCAGTCAACAATTGGTAATGTTTCATGGTAATGTTTCATGGCATGAAACATTATCTCGTGCTTCTAAAAAAAGAACGGTGGTTTCCTCAAGTGCTAAAAATAGAACGGTGGTTTCCCAGTTCAAGGGAGGTAACTATGGTATAAAATCTAGTCTATGTCAGTGAGCGCTTATTAAAAAGCGTGAATGACGTCATTAAGCGCTTGCAATTATTTACCAAACGACATTTTGCTGTCAGATTTATCAAAACAACAACATTGAACAAGAAATGTCGCGATTTGCAACAATTTCAGAAGAGGATCTTTCTCGGCTGGATTGTTATAAATGAATTTTGATGTTTGGTATAATAAAATAAATATCACATCCCATGGAGGGTGATAGAACATATTGTCAACCCTCGATGTGGTAATGTCCACCTCGGCTAAAGCCTCGGTGGACATTACCAATCTCGGGTTGACAATATGTTCTATCACCCTCCATGGGATGTGATATTTATATAATGGCACAGTGTGCCATTATGGATTTTGAAAAAGGATTGATAATGATTGTTTTTCTATTAAAATCTGTTACTATTTATAGTAACGTATGTAATAAATAATTTTACCAAGAGTTGTTGGTACAATTTATAGTGATTTCACAGTGATATACGAATATTGCGTCGCTTCATTGCTTTCCATGCAAATTTAGTGTATTTTAGTAAGAGATGTTATAATGAATGGACTTGCATACGGAATATCTATTCAAAATACATGTAGTGTGTAACGTTTTTATTTCTTTTTCATTTTCTTATTTTATTTTAAAAGAAACTATACTATAGATTAGGCCTATGGCAATTCACAGAGCCAACTATAGTTTCGCTTTCATATTAGTTCATACATAGTTTGTTATTTCCCAAAGAAGTATCGCTCTCATTTTTAGGTGATTTAAGAGTTCCATGTATATCGTCGGTATTATATTAGTTTCATGAAAATTAAATGTGTAAAACAAAATAAATTTCACGAGGAAATGTTAACATGTAGGGTGATTTCATTTTTTTTTACATATATATGTTGCTTGTTTTTTACCAAGTACGACTCCAAACTTAGTAATTTTACTTTTGTTTGTTGGTATGCTGCTTACCCTAAATATAATCCTTGTACATTTGTGTATATGCATATACTTCATAATCTACTTTTTCCCATTGTTTTTTGTTTCCTTTCGTTAGAGATGACACATGGGGATAGGGTACAGTATCCGCGGTATGGGCATGGAAACAAAACATTTTGCTATACCGGAAACAAAAATGCGTTCATGTTGGTTATTTCTGTTATTATTATTAAGGATATCATGAAGACGATTAGCAATGGCATAGTGGCCAACATGAAATCGTTTCATATGAGATGTTACCTTAGTTTAGTTTAAACTTATTTATTTTACATCGATTGTAACGAAAGCTCTATGAACTTATTTGAATCACTCTCGATGTCTTCCTGGGTAGAACCAGTACTAAGCAATGCAGATAAAGTGTCTTTCTCAGGGACACAACGCATATGGCAATGGCGGGAATCGAACTCACGACTTTTGGATCATGGGTCCAACGCTCTACCACTAGACCACAGCGCTCCACAGATGTTACCTTCCAATACTGCTTACAATATTAGTCTTGTTCGTTTGATGAATTCCCAAATCAACTACATCATCATTCCCCTGTGTCGCCCCAAACTCCTCATTTTTTTTAAAATTTACAATGGAGATTTCTAAATAAATATTAATAACAATTAAATGTATTTACATAATCTATTCATTAAATGTTTCGTCTATTTGAATTTCGTATATTTCATGTTACTTATTATGTTTCCCTTTTGTTACTTTTTATTATTTCAGTTATATCTAATACGTTTTTTTGGTAAGCTAAGCATTATTGTAGAATATATACCAAGAACTTACAAACTATTTTTTCTGCATTAAGTAGTTTTAAAAATATTTAGTTCTCATACTTCCAGAATGTAAATTTGTGAAAATGTCTAATTACTGCTGTTTACTATGCCATCAATTGTGTACAATTAATATCATACCTAGGAGAAGAACATCATACGTATCTTACTTTCGTTCTAATCCTTTTTCTTCTATCGTGTACAAATAATATGTTGTAAAAAGCTTGTGAAGTAAAATATGTTTAAACCAAAACATATTGCAAGCTCCACAATTCTAAAACAGTCCAAGTAAAATTTAGAACTAGGTATAAATAGTATCAATACGATATTGTGAAAGTATGGCAAGAATCACTTAATTTCAAACTATAGCAGACAATACAGTTTCTTAATTGTCGCTGGTTTATCTGTCTTCATTATTTTAAAGTCCTTGTGAAGCAGAGTCTTATGTAAAAGATTATGATAATGGACCTTTGGAAACGGCCGAACACGACACATACAATATATTGCAGCCTCGGCTTGATTGAGACTGTTCATGAACGGTAGTGAAATATGCTAGCTACCGCTCACGCCCTCTAGCCCCGGTTTGAGCAGAACTCAATATTCATAAATCAATAGTACATAATTTAAACCATCCCGAAGATGGCATGCATATGGCGGTGGACATAGAGATTTTCCTCCCCAATGTCCAGCGGCGTATGGTCCCAGTATCTAACAAAATACTATGCCCGGAAGAGCGAAATAAACAAAATGGAATTTAGTTGGGAGCAGCGGTTATGAAGCCTGCTTATCACAAGTAACAGACAAAAGACTAGGTAAGTTACCTAAAGAAGTTTGGGGACTGCAAACATAATTATATGGATGGCGTTCTCATGATTTTTTCTTCATTTAAATTAATTATTTGTTCGCATATTTCTAGTCACAAGTTTATCGTTTTTGTTAATTGTGTATAACTGTTATATTTATGGGTATGTTTTAAATAAAGAACATATAATAATAAAACATATTTGTTTGAAGAAAAATATCTTGCCAACTTTTTAGTAAATAAATATTGAATCTTTAAATTAAAAAAAAAATTGTCGTGTATGTAAAGTACAATGTAATCGTGTCGAGCCACACGTGCCACACACATGAGTTACGACCCTTCTCTACAATGGAGTTTTAACAAATTTCTTTAGTGAATAACTATTGATATTAACATTATCATTAAGCTGGATTATTTACAACATGTAAGTAGTAGGACATATTAAGATAATATGATGATGAATATAAGTAGAAAATAGAAACAAAGGAGAAGTAGAAAGAAAATGGCAACTCACTTGACATTGCTTGTTACATTGCTCGGGTTGATCATAACAGATAATACCATGTTATTAGATAAATACGATAGATCTATATATCTCAAACCTTTATTTTTTCCCAGAGGAAATATATGAAAATGTTATTATAGATTTCTGTGTTAGGCTCAGTTTGACCATAGACCTACATAGTATTTGACACATAATCTACTGCATTGTTGAAAAGTAAGTATATCATTCAATATTATTTTATACTGTTCATAAAAAAGAAATCTTAAATGTAGCTGTTATTATTTTCCTCTCCCACTGTAGAATTCAAATCACCTCACGATGCGGTTGGCAATTTCATTGGTTTGCCTAAACTCTTATTTCAAACACTCGGGCAATTTAAATTAATAGCGGTAGGTTTCAAAAAGATGTAGTTTGGCAGATACTTTGTGTTCTGAGACGACCCATAGTATAAGAAGTGCACCACTAGTCACGTGTTTCACTACTGAAGAATGTTATCCGGTACTATTGTTTAGGGCGCTTGTTTCAGTCAAAGTTTTTTTGGACATTTTAGACAAAGTAATTGTTTAAAGAGTTCAAAGCAAATATCAGAATAAATAAGAAAAATTAAATCTCAAATTGTATGCTAGCTAGTTTAAAATCAAAATGAAACTAGATTAAGTATTCGTAGTGCTAATAATAATGCACAATACAAACTTCAAGGTTGCCGTGTGTCCCGTTAATTGAATTATAAATGCAGGTAATGGGATATTGCTATTTAAAATATATAGCCTACAGATGACCAACAATTAATACATTATCTTATGTTACAGCAATCTAAACATAGGTTGGAACAATTAAATAAATATTTATATTATATTTTACGCCTGCACGTGTAGCACGGGACATTCATGGTGATTTTAAATCGTACATACAAAAGTACATATGCTCGGCGGTTATGTAAAAGAACATCACCAAATACAAACAAAGACATTCAACAGTTCAACAATAGTTTCCCTGTATGAAAAAAAGTCATAATTATATTTCCATACTTCTTTTTAGAAAAATGACGTTATTTAAATGTATTGTTTTTGAAAGTAATAGTGTTACTGTTTTATTTGATATTTACATAAGGACCTAGTATTTACATTACAGTACTAGTGCATTATATGCATTACGTGAATCAAGCATTATTACTAATGAAATTACTGAAATTGATTATGCTATTAAACAATCATTCCACAGAGTGCAAATGCATGTGTTCGGAAAATGTAGATCTTTATTTCCCTCAATCATAGGAGAGTATACATACATATTACTGTCAAAATAAAGTCAAATATAACTGACATACATACAACACATTTGGCCTAAAGAAATAATTAATAAATTGTCAAATTTAAAACAAAGTGTCTAATAAATAGCAGTATTTATAAACAACGGATGTCACTAATAACTAGAATTGTGAAGACATAAACAATTTATCCAGTCCAAAATGCACATAACAAAAGACATCGGGTTTGACCGCGTTCACAGACTGGGTAGATAGAACCGTGGGCATAAATTTCCCCGACCAATAATTGATAAATTTAAGTTACAAGAACAAGGAGCACGTAAGACAACAAGCACCAAAAACGTTAATCGTTACACAGTTCAGAATAAAGGAGCACTACCCCATTGAAATAGAAAATAAGAGGGAAAAAACTGTACCAAGAGGCAAAACTAGCTCGATTGGACAAAAGAAACAATGTGAAACTTGTGCGTGATAAGCTCTTCATCAATGGAACACAGTTTATCCCTGAAACCGCTAATCAAAAATGCAATGTGCAACAAGTGACCGAAACAAGGCGGTATGTAAAACCATTGTATAAAAACAAAGATGTTCAGCAGCAGCATTATCAACAACACCACCAAATAACCGGGGTCCCCATAGACAAGAACCACAACAACATCAACAACAACAACAAGGTGAACAAAGCCGCACGGAACGACAAACATTACTGCAACAAGTTCAACAAATACAACAACAACAACGACAGCAGCAGCATATGGCAGAAAGCGGCCAAGGAACGCCAAACCGCACGGGACCAGAACACAACCACTTATGGACAAAATCCACCAAACTCCAAGAGTTAACGTAATACCTACCTGGACACCAGCTACTACGACACCCATCAATGGAAAGAAGAAGCTACCTCACCCGTGGATAACAGTGTTTCACCTAAAAAACAAAAGGAACATAACAATGATAGGGGTTTTATTCCAAATAACCAAAACGAAAAAATAACAAGTGTTACTGTTAGCGAAGATACCTTTTAACGGGACTCTACCCTTAATCGCTGATTGTGCTACGCTCTTAAATGGACCTATTATACATACCGGCACGAGCGATAGAAGTATAACTGACATTGAAATGTTGGTCATCTCGCCAAATGTAAGTCAGAAGTAAGGGTCCGTGGGAGGCGACTATTGTTCACCAAACAAAGGACATTGTATTACTGTCGCAGCAAAAATCGACCGATACATGTGTTATAAACAGCACGGGACACTATGCTTCTGATATTAATCCCCATTCAAATAAGAGCGATCTTTCATCTAGACTAGACACAACTTTTAATTTAAAATTGTTTTCGTTAAAGCTGTACAGTCCCTATTTTAACTGGTAAAAACTCATGAATATGAATGAGTCACGTGTGAGGTAGTTATAAATCGACGAACACCCCAAAAGTCGGTACATAAGGAGAAATCAATACGTAAAATTTCACATTTTTATTTAGCCTCCGTACAGGTAACATCGATAAATATACGGCTCCAGAATATATGTGATAAAAAAATAGTTGCCCGGAACGGGATTTAAACCACAGTCTTGCACTTGTAAGATTTAAAGGATGTACGCTGAACCTCTAGACCACTGCTATTTATTGGTATTTCGTAGCATTTTTAACACTAAATAGGCATTACGTAATAACAAGAGCGCGCATAAAACTCATCAAGCGCTAATAACAAGTCGATATATGGTTGATTTGAGACGAAGTATTAGTTTCATATTGATAAGATACAGTATTACACCAGGCAATGTTAATTTACACGTGCGACAATATGGACTGCATATTTATTGAACCATCTTTAGTTGCGTTCAGAAATGTTAAGTTATTTTGTCTCATGATATATGGTAGTTGGTATACTATTTTCTCAAGTAGCGTTGTACTTCAGTGGATAGAGCACAGAACTGGAAATCAGAAGGTCGTGTGTTCGAGCCCCGAAAGAAGATAACTTTTTTTTTCGGTAAAAAGTACTGTTACCTGTGTAGAGGTACGATGTGCACTGGTCGATGTATATACAGTAAATGATTTCATGCGCTATATTTGCTCGCTTAAATACCCGATTTCGACATGAGCTGGTGAACATGAAGTTGCAAATAAAGACACGCCTACAAAGAAGAAATCGATTGATATAGGGCGTCTGTAGCTTTAAATGGTTGTGGACTGGTATCGAAAATGAGATGCCCTGATTTTTTAGAACTGATTAAACGATATGACATAATTGGCATACAGGAAAGTAAAACAGATGATATAGACACGATCGAAATTCCTGGTTATGACATATTTTTAATAATAGAACTCCGATTTCTAAACGTAGATCGGGTGGAATTGTGTTAATTGTTAAACATGATATACTTTCATTTGTTAAGATTTACCATTCTAAAATTAGCAAATTTTATCTTTGGTTTACATATTTATTTAAATCAAAAAAACGAAGATATTAAATGTGGTATTATTTATATACCACCAAATGGCTCGCGATTTGTAAATGATGACCACTTTATTGAACTCCACGAGGAAATATTGATATATTGCACTGACTCTAGTAATATACTTTTATTTGGATTTTTTAACTCAAGAACAGGGAGCCTGTGTGACTATACGAATATTGATACGCATATTTCAGACTTATGGTCTTGAGATTATACAAGATGAAAGTGATAAGGCCTTTGGCTGTTTTGAAAAATCAAAGCTTCCACTTTTTAGAAATAATTTAGACCAAACATTAAATTCATTTGGTTACAAACTGTTAGATTTGTGTCAAAATAATAATTTCTTTATTTTAAATGGTA
>JAWPHD010015909.1:0-52726 GCA_037043455.1 Cyrtodaria siliqua
GTTATGATTTTAATGAGATTGGACCAATCTACTAAAAGCAGTTTTAGTCGATTATTTGTTTGTAACCATAACATAATGCTAACTTTGTACATCCTTACGCCGATTTATACCACCTTACCCTTACTATACCTGGCTACATTTTAGGCCGGTTTTTACCCACAACCACCGTTGCTCTTCAAAAGGAGGTAAATAAAAATGTTTGCCAGAAGGTATGAAAGCACCAATTATTTTCCCCATAGACACCAATGTTAAAGTGTCACATATTAATGATTTGCTGCAAATTCAACTTAAGTATGGATAATGCAGCAGTGTAATGTTCATATAGAAAACTATTTTTCCACTTGAAAAATCACCAGAAAACGTGGGGTCACAAGACATGTAAGAAAGTTCTTGTTTGTTTACTAAACAGGTCAAGGGTACAGCTGTTTTTATTGATCGACTGTTTTCATTGCTCACAAAGTGTAAGCATAGAGTCGAAATTTCGAAAATGTTCATCAGTGATCCAGTAAAACCTATTAATACGCTTCTTATACATATAACCACAAAATCGAATAGAAATGGGCAGTTTTCCCCTACTTATAATGCCCATTTCCATCGAAAAAGGAGGGATTACTTTTTATTATAGGAACTACATTCGACTACACCTCGGAGGTTTACATGTAATTGGTGGTGGTAAACCAGAAGAAGAGGTTGTTTTGCCAAATTGAAATTGTTAATGGTTTTTAACGTCGACAAGGCAGACATTGCATCAAACTCAACGATCAAGTTATACAGGAACATTTCTCCACCTATATTGAGAAATATTGTAACTCTAACACCATTTAACAATGCAATTAAATGTACCAGTTCTTGTGTTGACTCTAAGTCAAACCCCACCCATCTTCAAATCAGACAATTAAGACATTATAGTAATTCCAACGGAAAACCAGAAAACAAGCCACTCGATTGGTATATTCCGTCATTATCACCGTTTAAAGCATTGAATAAGATGTTCAGACTTTTTTTAGTCAAATTATTAGTTGACAAAAAATTCAACGGTTCCCAATTCTTGAATGGAGCAACAGGTGCTATCGCATTTGTAACAAAATGCATTGTTGATGGAAACTTGGACGATTTGCAGGATACAGTCACAGACGAGTTAATGACAAAGATTAACTCAGGTCATTCACTATGCACCAAAAATGCAAAAATACGTGCAGTCGATACATCTGAAATGATAAATGTGATTGTTGCAGATGTTGATGTTCAGCCAAACAAGATATCTGACGACGATGTTGAAAGGTAACTAGTTAAATATATTTCTGGTTTCCACCCCACTCTAGCTGTGAGATCGTAGCTATTATGGTGTTATATTCTGTAGCTACCATAGAGCTATGACTCGGCCAAAAGCTTTCCAGATATCGGTAGAGCAGGGTTTCCCCCAGGATCATAAGGCATGTCGCATGCAACATGCCTTCCTGGAAAAGAAAGGAAAAACAACATGCCTTCATCAGAGCAACATGCCTTAAGATTTTCTTAATTTTCATGAATAACAGATTTAAAAGAAGAAAAATAGAGTTTCTATGGTGATTCTTGTTCCTTTTGCACCAAAATCATAGAAGTATGTTATTTTGCCATTTTGCCATTAATAGGCTCTATTTTTTTTCAAACCCAGTTTGGTAAATGTAAAAATGTAATGTCAGAACAACATGCCTTCACAATTTTCTGGGGGAAACCCTGGGTAGTACTAGAGTATGGGACGCAACTCCAGTCCGCTCTTTCCAGTTTGTATCAATAATTAAATTTGCATCTAATTCTTAGTTGATTAATCCAGTATCATTTTGACTTAAAAACTGCTTGCATATATATATATTTAATTACCATTTTCAGTTTTCAATTTTTCTTTATTATTCATAATTTTGATAGAGCATCATGAAAAAAACTGACCAATCAGTGACCAGAAATAAGACATACCAATACATCCTGGTAGGTGATAAACTCAGTGTTTACTTGATGTTCAACTAAATTTACTGTTAAAATTAAGGTATCTACAGTGTGATTTTTAGCTCTTCTGGCCGAAGGCCAGCAGAGATTATGGGATGCCGAGTTGTCCGTCGTCCGTCCGTCTGTTAATTTTTGCCTTGTGAACACTCTAGGGCCTTCATTATCAATCGAATATTTACGAAACTTTGCCAGTGTCTTTATATCAATGAAAGCTCGGACAAGTTAAAAAACCAGCCGGATCGGATAAATTTCACCGGAGTTATGGCCCTTGTTTTGCTGAAAAATGCCATATTAAGCCTTGTGAACACTCTAGCACCTTCATTTATTATTTGATCTTTACCAAACTTGCACAGATTGTTAATATCAATGAAAGCTCGGACAAGTTCAAAAACCAGCCAAATCGGATCAGTAACACCGGAGTTATGGTCCTTGTTTTTTCTGAAAATTGCCATTTTCTGCCTTGTGAACGCTCTAACACCTTCATTTATTATTTGATCGTTACCAAACTTGCACAGATTGTTAATACCAATGATAGCTTGGACAAGTTCGAAAATCAGCTAAATTGGGTCAGTAACACCAGAGTTATGGCCCTTGTTTTTAGCTCTACTGATCAGAGATCAGCAGAGCTTATGCCGTGGTGCGGCGTCCGTCGTCCGTCCGTCTGTCCGTCTGTCTGTCCGTAAACTTTTATTTGTAGCGACTTCACAGCTGAAACTACTGGATGGATATTCATGAAACTTTACAGAAATGTTGCCCATAAAGTCTAGTTGATCCTAGCAAAAATTCATGTTGATGTGAAATCCAAGATGGCCGCCAAAGCTAAAAATAGAGTTTTAAAATACAAGTTTGTAGCGACTTCTTCTTGAAAACTATAAGTGATATTGATATGGGACTTTTTCTAAAATGATCAGCATGACATGATGTTGATCCTAGTTAAAAATCGTTTTGATTCAACGTTAAACATGGCTGCCAGCGGCCATCTTTGTTTACATAGAGTTATATAGTAAAAACTTGTAGCGACTACTTCTCTGAAACTACTTGGCGGATTGTCATGAAACTTTACAGGAATGTTGCTCTTGATGTCTAATTGATCCTAGAAAAAATTCAGGTCGGCCGGAAATTCAAGATGGCCGTCACAGCTAAAAATAAGTTTGTAGCGACTACTTCTTGAAAACTATAAGTGATATTGATATGGGACTTTTTCTAAAATGATCAGCATTACATGATGTTGATCCTAGTCAAAAATCGTTTTGATTCAACGTTAAACATGGCTGCCAGCGGCCATCTTTGTTTACATAGAGTTATATAGTAAAAACTTGTAGCGACTACTCCTCTGAAACTACTTGGCGGATTGTCATGAAACTTTACAGGAATGTTGCTCTTGATGTCTAATTGATCCTATCAAAATTTCAGGTCGGCCGGAAATTCAAGATGGCCGTCACAGCTAAAAATAGATTTTTAAAAAATAAGTTTGTAGCGACTACTTCTTGAAAACTATAAGTGATATTGATATGGGACTTTTTCTAAAATGATCAGCATGGCATGATGTAGATCCTTGTGGAAAATTATTTTGATTCGACGTTAAACATGGCTGCCAGTGGCCATCTTTGGTTACATAGAGTTATATAGTAAAAACTTGTAGCGACTACTCCTCTGAAACTACTTAACGGATGTTCATGAAACTTCACAGGAATGTTGCTCTTGATGTCTAGTTGATCCTAGAAAAATTTCAGGTCGGCCGGAAATTCAAGATGGCCGCCACAGCTAAAAATAGATTTAAAATAAATAAGTTTGTAGCGACTACTTCTTCAAAACAATAAGAGATATTGATATGGGACTTTTTCAAAAATGATCAGTATGACATGATGTTGGTCCTTGTCGAAAATCGTTTTGATTTGACCTTAAACATGGCTGCTTTGTTTACATAGAGTTGTTATATAATGAAAACTTGTAGCGACTACTTCTTTGAAACTACCTGACGGATTTTCATGAAACTTCACAGGAATGTTGCTCTTAATGTCTTATTGATCTTAGCAAAATTTCAGGTCGGCCGGAAATTCAAGATGGCCGCCACGGTTAAAAATAGATTTTCAAAAAACAAGTCTGTAGCGACTACTTCCTGAAATCAAAATCAATCAGTAGAGCTTCAAGGTCATTGACCTCTTGTTTTCTGAAAAATGCCATTTTCTGCCTTGTGAACACTCTAGCACATTCATTTATTATTTGATCTTTACCAAGCTTGCACAGATTGTTAATACCAATGAAATGAATGAATGAAATGAAAGTCTTTATTTACAGAGGGTAACCCAGTTAGTATAAACTAATCTTCCTTGGGGCCCTCTAAAGCAATATTTACATACATACAAATACATAATTATATAGCAATATAACAATCAGCATAACAAATTCAAAGTTAGCATTATTCATAAACATGATCAACATGATAACAATGTTACACAACAACATAATACATACATATGGCGGCAGAGGTTTAACTTACAGACTTACATATGGCCATATTTACAATTTTAGCTTTATGACTGTTGATTCGAATTTATCCACTTAGTATAATTTACTGTGAAATTTTTAATACTTTCGCTCTGTCTTATTTCATTTGGAATGTTATTCCATACTTTTACCCCAGAGTAAGACATACTCCCTTTAAAAAGTTCTATATTTGGTTTGGGTATTAAAAAATCCGATTTATTTGAAGAACGTAAATGATTTGGACGCCTGACATTGTAATTGAACATATTTTGAATATATGACGGGACTGCATTTTGCGATACCCTGTACATAAATTTGGCTTTATGAAGTGAAACCCTCTGTTCAATATTAAGAGAATTAATTATATTTAAAGCCTCGCTTAAAGTGGTATATTGTTCACCTAGAATGATACGACATGCTCTTCGTTGTAATCGCACTAAAATCTGGATATTTGATTGTTTTGTACTACCCCAAATGATACTACAATAGTCAAGATGTGGTTGGACATAGGCTTTGTAAAACATTATTCTATAATTAACAGGAATAAATACTTTAATTCTTGATAATAGCCACAAATTACTAGATATTTTCTTCCTAAGAAATTTTATATGCGTATCCCATTTAAGGTTTTCATTTATATATATGCCAAGAATTTTATCACCTGTTGTGATTTCCAGATTTAAGTCTTTATATTTCAAATTTAGAGGTTGATTAACTAATCTTGTCCGTTTCTGGGGTGTCGTTATCAATATTACTTTTGTTTTTGAAGCATTTAATACCATACCATTGTTTAGACACCATGTACTGACGTTATTCAAAGCAGCTTATAAATTCATTTCAACTTCTAATTTAGATTTATTTATGTCATATATTGTAGTATCATCTGCATACATATCAACGTTTGAAACATTATCCTGTACATACATAGGCAAGTCATTTATGAATAAAATAAATAAAAGAGGCCCTAGAATAGACCCTTGCGGGACCCGCATGTCGTAATTTGCTTATCAGAGAGAACACCGTTTAAGTTCACCGCTTGAGTTCTATTTGTAAGATAAGACTTGAACCATTTAATAGTATTATCTCCACATTTGTAAATTTGTAATTTTTTTAATAGTATTTCGTGGGAACATAAATCGAATGCTTTAGAAAAATCTAACATAACAACGCCTACAAATTCTCCATCATTTAAAGCTGTTAACCATTTATCTAGCATACATACTAATGCTGTTTCGCAGCTATGTTTTTTTCTAAACCCACTTTGGGATTTACATAATAATTTATAATGATTAAGGTAATTAACAAATGAATCATGCACATGTTTTTCAATCAATTTTGAAAGAGTAGGTAAAATTGATATTGGCCTATAGTTATTTACATCATTTGATGAACCTTTTTTAAATAAAGGATTAACTTTTGCGCATTTCCATTCATCTGGGAAAACACCTTGTTTTATACTACAATTTATAACATACGTAAGACTATTTGATATAACATCGGCTGATAATTTTAAAAGTTTTGGTCCTATTTGGTCAAGTCCTGTAGCTTTGGATACATCTAAATTATTTAACATTTTACGCGTTTGGGATTCCGTAATCAGAGGAATGTGAAAATACATATGATCAGGAACGTTTGTTTTTACAAAATCATTTACTTTATCAAAATTTGAAGTTGGAATAGGTTCTTTTAAGTTAGCGGCTAGGTTTACAAAAAAGTTATTAAAAGTATTTGCAATATCTTGGTTATCAGTAATATCTATTCCATCTTTATGAATGCTTTTTATTAAATTACAGTTGTTTGTTTTTTTTGTAGACGCACCATGTTCTTTAAATATTTTCCAAACTGTTTTAGGGTCTGATTTTCCTTCCTCAATTTTTCTTTCATAAGATTCTTTTTTAGAATTATCTATCAATGTACAAACTTTATTTCTTGAAACTCTGTAGTTATCCATATCATTTTTAGCCTTAAATTTATCACGTTCTTTAATTTCATCTAAAATATCAGGTGTAAACCAATCTGGTTGTTTTAAATTAATATTTCTTTTTCTTCAAGTTGAACCTTTTCTATATGAGTGTCAAATATTTCTTTCCATGCAACTTTAGATTCTGGATGCCTGTAAAGTGAACCAATTAAAAAAGATTTACATTTAGTTGGCATAATTTCTAACCAAATTATTTCTATATCATCTCCTTCTAAATCTAATCGTCGTATGCAATTTACGTTTTGTTTTACATATACTGCCTAACCTCCACCGCCATTGAATAAACGGTCGCGACGAAAAGGTACTTGATATCCATCTATATGAAATGTTTCAGTTTTATGGTTTTCATTGAATTTCGTTTTACTTATACCCATTATATCTATTTTGTTTTTCTTAGATGTTAGCATTAATTGTAATTCATCAAATTTAGAAGACAGTCCAGCTACGTTTAAATGACCGATGGTTAAACCTTTTTTTATTATTTAATCCTAAATTAGTTAAATTTATGTGTTCCGAAATATTTAAGATAGTAGCGTTAGAGTTTTCATAAACATTTGGAAAATTGTCACAATTACACTCAATTTCTTGGCAAAGTGTGCATATATGATTTAAAACATCATAACTATTTTCATGAACAAATACATTTGGAATATAATGTTCGGCTTCATTGCCATCATCCTAGTTCCAACATCGATCCTGTTTATGTCCCACGAGCTCGCACCCCCAACACTTGACAGGAGCCCTGTGCCGACAGTCCTCTGTCGCATGGCTAGATTCGTCGCAATTCATGCATCTATTGTGGTGACGCTGTCCCCTGAATGGGTGTCGTCTATATTGCCGATTAGATTGGTGCCCAAAAAAGTTTTGTTTGTCTGGGAACACACATTTGGTGTAATCTTCAACGATCGGTGTAGACGTGTGAAAAGTCGAAAGTACGCGCTTAGTGCCTGGCCGAGATAGGTGAATAGTGTCATGTTCATTTAGATAGCGCATCAACAATTTACCGTTTTGATCATGGAATGCTCTGTAACAGTCTACAATTTCAGTTTTATGATGAATAGAAAGTCGCTCTATGATCTTGTTAATTGGATTGACATCCACATCTCCTCTTGGGGCAATTTTACTTAAAATAAGTTTGCACTCTTCATTTCCGGCTTTTATTAGCGCAATTAGCTGGTCATACTTTTCTTCTATCAACTCAAAGTCTGTAGTCCTGGACAGGTCATTCCCGCCTATATATATAATGACTGTGTGGAATTGAGTCAGATCATACATCTCAATGTCTCTAATTAGCGTGTTTATTGTTGCACCTGACACGGAATGTTTGTGTAAGTTGTTTTTAAGACCCTTAACATTCACTCCATGCAGTATAGAATCTCCCATCATTAACAACTTTTTCCCTGAGTGTGATTTATCAGTCATTTCTGTACGCGCTGTCGGGGGTCTCTGTGGTGGTGTCTGTGGAGATATATCATCAGCACAAAATAAGGTAGTTGCATCATTTGATGTTCGTCTGTCACTAATTACTACCTTGATCGGCTGCTCAGATAAGGTTTCCCCTGCAGTTACTGGGGTACCTATGTTTCCATTTTCACTCATTCTACTACCCATCATTATTTCAGGCGAGGCATTTCCAGGTGCCTTGTTTGTAGAGGATGACTCCCTGTTGAGAACAGCGGCGTATGTTGGCCTTTGATGTTGAATATAAGTAAGGTCCTGCCGTAGCGTATTTGTTTCGTCTGTCAGTTTGCAGATTGCCTCACACATGGTGTCGATTAATTTCTCACTGACAGAATAGCTTGAGTGTGCATTTTCTTGCGAATGTGATCCATACGGGGTAGTTTCCATGGTTACGTGAGAAAGTTGTTCACATATAGGAGGGCTTGTTGATAGAAGTTCCACATTTGTATTTGTTACATTCACTAATTTATTCAAAAATGCTGGCATTTTATTTTTAAACTTTGATTCTGTCCACATTTTATGGCCCATTCCTGAGATTTCTAGCTCTTGTGATTCTAGATCAAGTGACAAGAGACATTTCACATTTTGTACTCTTGTAGATATATTGTTCAAAGTTACATCATTGGGTTGGTTAAAATCTGCCGTAATCCTCGGTCTTAATTATGTTGCTCATAAAGTTCGAAAACCAGCTAATTCGGATCAGTAACACCGGAGTTATGGCCCTTTAGTGCTCAAGAAATAGGATAGCCCGACGCCCGGGGCTCCTCGAAATCCATTCCGGGCCTGTCTCATTTTGCAGACGAGGAGCCCGTCGGGCCTGTCTATAAAAATAAAAAATAATATTATATTTTTATCCCCAAAAAAATCAGTTTTACTGGATCTCAAGCTCAAGTTCCTCAAGACAAAATACTCCCATGTGTATTGTGAACTGTGAAAACACTTGCAATAAAGTAATTAAAATGTGTTATACACACATTGAAACAATAAGAAGTTTGAATATTTTGTCTGGCTTCGTGTCGGCAGTTTGTCACAACTTTGAGGTCGACAATTGTTGACATAAAACTCATTATTCTGCTATTAGGGTTGTGTTTTCTTTCCTTTGTGATAAGAAATACCGTTTTTGTCATTAAAAACACAATAATGCATGAAAAAAAATCGTTATTGATGGTATTTCGATTGAATGTTTGTGAAATGTTCGGGCCGTAAAAGTGCGGTGTCATAGTAGTTCGGATGGTACATAATTTCGGATATTTTTTTTTTTTTTTTTTTCATAATCAAATAAGGAAAACTGTCGTTCACAAATACATGTTGGTGGAAAGAAAAATATATATACTGTATATGTATAAATACAGATATAAAGTATATTTCTATTCATTATTTAAGGTGTAAGGAGTTCCTGGAATCCTACTCTTAAATGAATTCTAGTCTAGGCTCCTAATTCTTTACTTGGATAAAGTGGTGACAAAAAGAAAAAATATAGCCAGAGGAGGCTCTGATAGTCTCATAAAACCCGATTAAAAATTTGGCTCCAAGTTTAGCTCCAGTTTCACCAAGTCGGCTCTGATTATTATCGTTTGGCAAAAGTGCTAGTACTCTCCTTTGCATTGGTTATAAATTACTATGTAATATTCTATTCTAACATATTTTAAACGAAATGGTAAATAAGTCCGCTGAACAGGGAGCATAAAGTGGTAGCAAAAAGAAAAATATAGTCAGAGGAGGTTCTGAGCTTGATTAATACATACGTAACAAAATTAATGTGTGCTATAAAAGTGAATAAAATAAAGACACATTTCCAATAAGAAAGAAATATTGGACCTTTCCATTTTAAATCAAGGCCTGTCCATTTCAAATCAGGGCCTGTCCATTTCAAATCGGGGCCTGTCCATTTTCAGAAGCAACAAGCCCTGGGCCTGTCTCTTAAAATAATTTTCTTTGAGCACTGCGGCCTTGTTTGTTCTGAAAAATGCTATTTTCTGCCTTGTGAACACTCTAGGGCCTTCAATATTAATCGGACCTTTACTTAACTTTGCCAGTGTCTTTGTATCAATGAAAGCTCGGACAAGTTCGCAAACCGGCAAGATCGAAATAATTTCAATGGAGTTATGGCCCTTGTTATACTGAAAAATGCCATATTGAGCCTTGTGAACACTCTAGCACCTTCATTTATTATTTGATCTTTACCAAGCTTGCACAGATTGTTAATATCAATGAAAGCTCAGACGGTTTAGAAAACCAGCCAGTTCGGACCAGTAACAGATGAGTTATGGCCCTTGATTTAGTTAAAAATGCTATATTTTGCCTCGTTAATTCGATAGGGCCTTCATCTTTCATCTGATCTTTACACAACTTTACCTGATAATTTATATCAATGACAGCTCAGACAATTTCGAAAACCAGCCAGATCGAACCAGTAACAGATGAGTTATGGCCCTTGATTTAGTTAAAAATGCTATATTTTGCCTCGTTAAGACGATAGGCCCTCCTTTTTCATGCGATCTTTATGAAACTTTACTAGATTGTTAATATAAATGACAGCTCGGTCAAGTTTGAAAACCACCAGATCGGACCAGTAACAGTGGAGTTATGGCCCTTGATATAGTTAAAAATACTATATTTTGCCTCGTTAAGATGATAAGGCCTTCATCTTTCTTCGGATCTTTAAGAAACTTTACCAGATTGTTAATATCAATAAAAGCTTACTTATGTTCGAAAAACATCCAGATTGGACCATTTACATCGGAGTCATGGCCCTTGATTTTCTGAAATATGCTATATCTTGGCCTCATTAAGACAAAAGGGCCTTTATTTGGCTGGATTTCATTGAAACTTTGCAGGGATGATCAGTACCAAGCCTAGTTGTACATAGTCACCGTGTTCCAGTTGAATGATTTTGGCGGAGTTATAGCCCTTTAAAGGTTTTAATACACAAACTTTGTTCTGACTAGTTCTCTTGAACCCCTGGCCGGATTAAACGAAACTTTTTAGGGATGATCAATTCTATGTCTAGTTGTGCATATATCTAGTCATCGCCATGTTCCGGTTGAATAACAAGGATGATCATTATCAAGCCTAGTTGTGCATATCATCGCCATATTTCGGTTGAATGATTTTTGGCAGAGTTGTGACCCTTTAAATGTTTTAATACACAAACTTTGTCCAGATTAGTCTCTTCTGAACTCTTTGCCAGATTTCAGCAAATCTTGGCGAGAATGATCAGTACTAAGCCTAGTTGCACCTGTCATTGCCATGTTCTGGTTGAATGATTTTTGGCGGAGTTATGGCCCTTTAAAGGTTTTAATACACAAACTTTGTTCTGATCTACTTCTCCTTAACTCCTCTCCAGATTTCATGAAACTTTGCAGGGATGATCAGCACCAAGCCTAGTTGTGCATGTCATCGCCACGTTCCGGTTTACAGATATTTGGCAGAGTTATGGCCCTTTAAAGGATTTTGATACAATTTGTTTCTGGGCAAGTTCTCCTGAACCCCTGGCTGGATACAGACGAAACTTGACAAGGATGATCAGTATCAAGCCTAGTTGTGCATATCATCGCCATATTTCGGTTGAATGATTTTTGGCAGAGTTGTGACCCTTTAAATGTTTTAATACACAAACTTTGTCCAGATTCGTCTCTTCTGAACTCTTTGCCAGGTTTCAGCCAATCTTGGCGAGGATGATCAGTATTAAGCCTAGTTGCACCTGTCATTGCCATGTTCTGGTTGAATGATTTTTGAAAGACTTATGGCCCCTTATACATAAACTTTATCTTGAGCCAGTAGAGCGTCCACAGGCCCTCTTGGGCCTCTTGTTTTTGAATCCCTGCATATTTCCTGCCCATTTGTGCAAACTGATTCTATATATGTATTTTTCAAAATCAAAATCTTGAAAATTATTGTCTTTTTACTCTGCCAAAGATTTATATTTTACTATGGAACCTAAGGATAAAAACAGAGTAACACAAATCAAGGCCTTTTTTACCTTATATAACAGAGGCCTGTAAAGGGCCTCTTCCCAACTGAAAATTGGACTGTTTTTTCCCAACTGTGGCAGAAATATTTCCCAATCGGAAAACAGCAGTCTCTCAGAATTTGAGAAAAAACATGAATTCTGCAATGTGTTTTTGTCTGCTAAGTAAATTCCGACTTGGAAAAGTTAATAATTATGGTAAATAATGGATGACAATATAAATTAAGTATATTAATGTCATATTTACTTTATTTATGAAATCTTGTATTTTTCCCAAAATGAGAAATAAGCGCGTTCTTTTTTCCCAAAATGGACAGGCCTGGGCCTCTTCCCAAGATATTTCCATATCATATGCAGGCTTTCTGCTTACAAATTAAGGGGGCACTCCACACTTTAATGTCCAATTCTCAACAGTCAAACCCATGACAAGCCCTTAGCCTGAATCCTTGAGCAAAATAAATCCCACCATCATTGGATCATACATTTCTTTGAAGACCATTAAATTACCCATGTTTTCATACCAAATAAAAGTACCAAAAAGCATTTTCTTCACATCTGCCTCATTTCTTTAAGATAACACCCCACCCTCGCTCTTTCTCTCTCTCTCAAAACAAGCTTAAAATGCAATTTTACCAATATTTCAAATTTATGTCAATAAATAACACACGCACATTTTCAGCCGCATATCAGGGTCGCATGCTCTTGCATATCAGGAAATGCTAAATGTTGCATACCTTCATCGGCTTTTTAAGAAGTTATTCCAAATTGATGAACCCGTGAGGCCAAATCAACCAATTTCGCTAGTTTTTGGAACTTTTTGATAATTTCGCATTTTCTATTTATAGCCTCCAAAAACACCCCAAAGCATGCATATTCCAATAAATCAAAATAAAGTTATACTCTAAACTGAAAAAAAAACCACAAAACATGCACTTCATAATTATTATAAATACCATCCATGGACCTAAAGTTTCTTTCTGATTTAAACCATGGACATTCATACGAAACTGAGGAGTGCCCACTAAAATACATTTTAAAGCAAAGAAAATAACATCAAATTGATTAAAAATCAATATACATATGTAAAATGTATAATTATGTGCTTATTCTTCAGTTGCAGCGATTTTCTTTGCTTTGAAACTCATTTTGTCAGTATGCCATAAATGGTAAAAGGGCGCAATGACGTCATCATTCGAAGATGGCCGCCTCCATTTATGTTTCTTTGCACATTTTCAATGGGTCATATCTCCTTTAATTTTGATAATCCTTTCAGCTGTTTTCAAGTTTTTCTGAGCCCTTTAAAATAAACATTGTTTGAAAATATGTGCATCAACCCCTTTAAAATCAGTTTCTATTACTATTATTTCTATTATTTTCAGCATCCTGCAGATTGTAATAACATTGGGTTTTAAGCAAGACTTGAAACTGGATGTACAGAATGCAAGCTTTCAAGACAACATTCAGCAGATAGGGAATTTTGAGTTTGGTAATTACAGATTCATTCGACATTACAGTCGTGAGGGAGCAGTAGACGCATGGAAAATCAACTATATAAAGCATTTCACATTGCAGGACTACCATGACGCTAGAACAGAATATCGCTAGTCGATTCTCGGTGTAAAAATATTTTTAAAAAAGATATTGCAGCAAATAATTATACTGGTTTGAGCTTGTCCGTCTGTAGATAAATATCTTTTTATGGGATGGCGAGTTGTCCGTTGTCTTTTGCCTCAACACGATAGCGCCTTCATTTTTCATCCGATCTTTTTAACTTTACAAGATTGTTCATATAAATGAAAGCTCTGACAAGTTTGAAAACCATTTTGAACCAGTAACACCAGAGTTATGGCCCTTGATTTAGCTAAACCTACTATATTTGGCCTCAACACAATAGGGCCTTTATTTTTTGTCTCGCCTTTTGACGGTGTCAACATGTTATAACTTCCTTGTCCTTCGCAGTAGAATGTTCAAATTTCATATATAACCTCCTTGTCATTGTCCTTCTTAATGCCAATAACTTCTAGCTCTCCAACTGACCATGGGTCGTAGTCAATTTCACTTAAATACATGTACCTTCACGCAGATTTTAATGCAAATATTGACGGTACATGTATTTTATTGACCTTGACTCCGACCCAGGGTCAGTTGGAGAGCTGAAAGTTATTGGCATTAAGAAGGACAAATGACCAGGAGGTTATATATGAAATTTGAACATTCTTCTCCCAAGGACAAAAAAAGTAATAATACAATATGTACCGTTGTACATTTTTGCGTCTAGGTTTGCATTAGGGTTTGCATTAAATATTTATAACTTTTTTGTTCTTTGGAGTATAGTGTTCAAATTTCATATTTAACCTCTTTGTCATTGTCCTAATGCCAATAACTTCCAGCCCTCCAAGTGACCATGGGTCAAAGTCAATGTCATTTAAATACATGTACCGTCACGCAAATTTGAATGCAAATATTGACGGTACATGTATTTAAATGACCTTGACTCCAACATAGGGTCATTTGGAGAGCTGAAAGTTATTGGTATTAAGAAGGACAAATGACCTGGAGGTTATACATGTATATGAAATTTGAACATTCTTCTAAGGACAAAAAAGTTATAATACAATACAGGGCTTCCACTAAGGTTCAAATTTAGGAATGAATGAATCGCACGCCGACACATAAATAGGTCATATTGTGTGCAAAAACTGATAAAAGATGAAGAAATGAAGGATTTAATAATTAAAAATTAATGTAAATATATCAGGTAAAACTATTAAAGGGATGATATGGTAGTAATATAAACTATATATGTAAATCAACAAATGCCCGAAAAAGGGTATATAAAAAAGTAAATATATACAAGAACATATTACAATGATTTATATAGTCTGACTTCCTTCAGGAATTCTAAAACTAGACTAAAATCTATAGTATTAAATAACTCGGTCATAGTATTAACATTGTAGTACCTTTGACGCATAGGATCAAAGTCTACACATTCCAGCAATATGTGTTTGACCGTTAACGGTGCAAAGCAGGGTATACATTCTGGTAATTGCTCACCTTGTAATAAATATGAATGAGTATAACGTGTATGCCCTATCCTGCACCGGGTTAGGACAACTTCCTCGCAGCGAATGGGTCTACTAGAAGAATGCCATTCTCCGAGTAACGGTTTAATTGAATGGAGTTTATTGTTTAACTGACAAATCCCAAGCGGCTTGCCAAGAGTTACGAATATATGTGTTAATACAGCTTTTAAAATCAGTATAAGGTAATTTGGTATCAGATATATGTAAACCTAATGCTGCTTTAGCAGCACTATCAACTCATTACCACGTATTCCTACATGGCTTGGAAGCCAGCAGAAAATAATAACATTATCAATTATAAGAGAATTGTACTTTTCTAAAAGTTGAAGCACAACTGGGTTATCATGTTTCATATTACCCAGTGCTTGAAGAGATGAAAGGGAATCAGAAAAAATTACAAAATGGTCATCATCGGATTCCTAAATATAATTTCAAATTTAGGAAGTTCAATATGTATATTTATATTGTCAATATGTACCGTTGTACATTTTTGCGTTAAACTTTTTTTTTCTTTGGAGTAGAGTGTTCAAATTGCATATTTAACCTCACGGGTCATTTAACTTCTTATTCCAGAAACTTCCAGCCTCCAACTGACCCTGTTTCGAGATCAGTTGTCTCGTAAATACACGTACCATCTCCAAATTTCACAGTTCATGTAACATCTCCAAATATGACTATATGTAAAATGTATAATTGTATGCTTATTCTTCAGTTGCAGTGATTTTCTTTGCTTAGAAAGACATTTTGTCAATATGCCATATATGGTAAAAATGCGCGATGGCATCGTCGTTCCAAGATGGCCGCCTCCATTTATTATGTTTCTTTGCAAATTTTCAATAGGTCATATCTCCTTTATTTTTCATGGCATTTTGATAATTCTTCAGCTTTTTTCAAGTTTTTCACAGCCCTTTTAAATTACTTGTGTTTGAAACAGTGCATCAACCCCTTTAGACCTGCTTGCATATAATTAAATAAAACTTAGTTTTCATTTTGTCTCAAATATATTATTTGCAATGCAGTTAATAATATGTAAAAACAAGTTGTTTTATACTATTCTTATAATTAAATAATGTTAATGATTAAACCAATAAAAGATCAATCTCCACGCAGAGTTATCATTCCTTGCACTCACATATATCTCTGCTAACTACTATAATAAATTACAAGATTTTGGTAAAACCTGTTAAATTGTTTGCCTGAAACTTATTTATTTCTTGTGTAAATATACTTTTAAGAATATCTGCAAATTAGAGGTTGCAAGATTTGAAATAATTCATGAAAACAATTTAGTTTTAATCGGGACTATTTTACTACAAAAATAATACGTACTTAGGTCTCCTCAATCGAAACGCATATGGAAACATTTCAAGCCGAAGCTCGATAACAGAAAATTACTATAAAAAAAAATTAACTCATAAAAATAAAAGTATGTAATATAGGTCTATATTTTATCTTTGCAGATCACGCTAAAGGATTTATTATAAATATCATCATAACTTTTTTGAATAATCACGTGACCTAACTGTTCCTTTGACGTTGACAGAGTCAAATGAGGAACGAGTGTACTCTGGGTAGAGATTGATAAAAGATTTGTAGAAAAACTAATGGGATGCCTCAAGTTTTTCAAAAATCAAGATTGCTGTGCTTCACTTTAATGAAATTAATTAAATTAAAAACTAATTCACCATAGGGCTCAACATGCAGGCCATGACCTTCCAGTTAATATGCCTTATATGTATTATAGAAGGAAACCTTGTGTGTCTGTTCAACTCCTCATTCATTTTTAGATGGGTTGTTTAAGTATGACGTGTTTGTAAAATAAATTTGTATAATGTGAAGATGATAGAGAAAAAATTTATTTTTATGTGAGTAAGGACCCTTGGAAGTTTTGACATAAAGTATTCGGCCAGTAGAGCTTATGGGATGGCGAGTTGTCCGTCGTTAACTTTCGCCTTGTGACCACTCTAGGGCCTTCATTATTAATCGAATCTTTACGAAACTTTGCCAGTGTCTTTATATCAATGAAAGCTCGGACGAGTTCGAAAACCAGCCAGATCGGATAAATTTCACCAGAGTTATGTCTCTTGTTTTGCTGAAAAATGCCATATTAAGCCTTGTGAACACTCTAGCACCTTCATTTATTATTTGATCTTTACCAAACTTGCACAGATTGTTAATATCAATGAAAGCTCGGACAAGTTTGAAAACCAGCTAGATCGGACCAGTAACAGCGGAGTTATTGCCCTTGATTTAGTTAAAAATGCTATATTTTGCCTCGTTAAGACGATAGGGCCTTCATCTTTCATCCGATCTTTAAGAAACTGTACCAGATTGTTAATATCAATGAAAGCTTGGACGAGTTCGAAAACCATCCAGATTGGACCATTTACATCGGAGTCCTGGCCCTTGATTATCTGAAATATGCTATATCTTGGCCTCATTTACATGAACGGGCCTTCATTTGACAGGATTTCATTGAAACTTTGCAGGGATGATCAGTACCAAGCCTAGTTGTACATAGTCACCGTGTTCCATTTGAAAGATTTTGGCGGAGTTATAGCCCTTTAAAGGTTTTAATACACAAACTTTGTTCTGACTGGTTCTCCTGAACCCCTGGCCGGATTAAACAAAACTGTTTAGGGATGATCGATTCTATATCTAGTTGTGCATATATCTAGTCATCGCCATGTTCCGGTTGAATAACAAGGATGATCATTATCAAGCCTAGTTGTGCAAATCATCGCCATATTTCGGTTGAATGATTTTTGGCAGAGTTGTGACCCTTTAAATGTTTTAATACACAAACTTTGTCCAGATCAGTCTCTTCTGAACTCTTTGCCAGATTTCAGCAAATCTTGGCGAGAATGATCAGTACTAAGCCTAGTTGCACCTGTCATTGCCATGTTCTGGTTGAATGATTTTTGAAAGACTTATGGCCTCTCAGTGCTCAAGAAATAGGATAGCCCGACGCCCGGGGCTCCTCGAAATCCATTCCGGGCCTGTCTCATTTTGCAGACGAGGAGCCCGTCGGGCCTGTCTAAAAAACAACAACAACAAAACTCCAAAAAAAAAAGTTTTTCTGGATCTCAAGCTCAAGTTCCTCAAGACAAAATACTCCCATGTGTATTGTGAACTGTGAAAACACTTGCAATAAAGTAATTAAAATGTGTTATACACACATTGAAACAATAAGAAGTTTGAATATTTTGCCTGGCTTCGTGTCGGCAGTTTGTCACAACTTTGAGGTCAACAAGACATTAAACTCATTATTCTGCTATTAGGGTTGTGTTTTCTTTCATTTGTGATAAAAAATACCGTTTTTGTCATTAAAAGCTCACTAATGCATGAAAAAAAATCGTTATTGATGGTTTTTCGATTGAATGTTTGTGAAATGTTCGGGCCGTAAAAGTGCGGTGTCATAGTAGTTCGGATGGTACATAATTTCGGATATACATTTTTTTTTTTTTTTTTTTACATAATCAAATAAGAAAAACTTTCCTTTACAAGTACATGTTGGTGGAAAGAAAAATATATATACTGTATATGTATAAATACAGATATAAAGTATATTTCTATTCATTATTTAAGGTGTAAGGAGTTCCTGGAATCCTACTTTTAAATGAATTCTAGTCTAGGCTCCTAATTCTTTACTTGGAGAAAGTGGTGACAAAAAGAAAGAAATATAGTCAGAGGAGGCTCTGATAGTCTCATAAAACCTGATTAAAAATTTGGCTCCAAGTTTAGCTCCAGTTTCACCAAGTCGGCTCTGATTATTATAGTTTGGCAAAAGTGCTAGTACTCTCCTTTGCATTGGTTATAAATTACTATGTAATATTCTATTCTAACATATTTTAAACGAAATGGTAAATAAGTCCGCTGACCAGGGAGCATAAAGTGGTAGCAAAAAGAAAAATATAGCCAGAGGAGGTTCTGAGCTTGATTTATACATACGTAACAAAATTAATGTGGGCTATAAAAGTGAATAAAGACACATTTCCAATAAGAAAAAAATATTGGACCTTTCCATTTTAAATCAGGGCCTGTCCATTTCAAATCAGGGCCTGTCCATTTCAAATCGGGGCTTGTCCATTTTCAGAAGCAACAAGCCCTGGGCCTGTCTCTTAAAATAATTTTCTTTGAGCACTGCGGCTCTTATTCATAAACTTTATCTTTAGCCAGTAGAGCGTCCACAGGCCCTCTTGGGCCTCTTGTTATAAATTCACCCAGATCTGAGTCATTAACTTATTATTTGTGACAGCTTATCAAAATAATGCACGTTATACAAAACATTGTTGGTTTGTTAAAAAGTTGGCGTAAACTGCTATTTTGTAAAGAGGTAAAACACGAACTCTTTTATATGCAACATTATGTGTGAGACGCGACGTTACGATGTTGCTTATTTTATTACGTTTTGGCGCTAAAGTGTGTCTGACGTCGTGGCGGTTTTATGTCCATCTGAATTATTTTTTACTTATTTGATTGCAATGTTATATGATAAAAAGGATCTTAAACTCCTTATGAATTATTTTTAATTTTAACTCACCAAAAGGCTCGTTAAAACTAAAATAATTCATAACTCGTTTCATAAATCTTATATGAAACTCGTTTAAGATCCTATATATATACCATGCAAACACTTGGGATTAAATGTTTTACTGTACACAAACACAGTGATTCGGTCCTCATTTGCATTTTAATACACTAGCGTATTACGAGAAATAAGTCCTGTTATGTGATAACAAATAAATATGCATTCCAGTAAGAAGAAAATAATGTTGACCTTAGCTTTGCCTCGGTTGACACTATTTTTTCACAGGTTTACAATATCCACTGTCACCCTCACTGGGATGCAATATTTATGAATTATGATAATAATCAATATTTGATCCACAGGCACCTGTCCCGAGTTCTGTTGACATTCAGCTATTTTCAGAAACTGTTAACGATATGTAATGAAAATTATTGTTTAATACAATTGTCCAATCAGATCTGACTTGTTGTGTCACATGATTAAACAATCTTAAACACCTTCCAGGACCGTTTACTAGTGTTTAGTGTTAACACCCATTCATCAATTTCATTTGCACTTTTAACAAAAACAAACTGAGGGAGGCCCTGTTGAAGGCAGAATGTGCATTCTGTAGGGACTGTAGGCGACCTGGAAGTGTTATGGGTCTCGGCCCAGATACGAATAAAACAATAATAATATATTTCATAATTATTATACCCTCACTTTCACAAAGTGAAGTGGGGGCTTTGTAGGAATCACGTTATCCGTAACGTTCCATCACATTTTTAGCTCTACTGATCAGAGATCAGCAGAGCTTATGCCGTGGTGCGGTGTCCGTCTGTAATTTTTTTTTTGTAGAGACTACTCCTCTGAAACTACTGAATGGATTTTCATAAAACTTTACAGAAATGTTGCCCATGAAGTCTAACTGATCCAAGCAAAAATTCATGTTGATGTGAAATGCAAGATGGCCACCAAATCTAAAAATAGATTTTTAAAAAGCAAGTTTGTATCGACTACTTCTTGAAAACTCTAAATGATATTGATATGGGACTTTTTCTAAAATGATCAGCATGACATGATGTTGGTCCTTATCGAAAATCTTTTTGATTCGACGTTAAACATGACTGCCAGCAGCCATCTTTGTTTACACAGAGTTATTTAGTAAAAACTTGTAGCAACTACTCCTCTGAAGCTACAAGACTGATTTCCATGGAACTTCACAGGAATGTTTAAAAAAACAAGTTTGTAGCGAGTACTTCTTGAAAACTATAAGTGATATTGATATGGGACTTTTTCTAAAATGATCAGTATGGAATGATTTTGACCTTGTCAAAAATTATTTTGATGCGACGTTAAACATGGCCGCCAGGGGCCATCTTTGTTTACATAGTTATATAATGAAAACTTGTAGCGACTACTCCTCCGAAACTACGTTACGGATTTTCATGAAACTTCACAGGAATGTTGCTCTTGATGTCTTATTGATTCTAGCTAAATTTTAGGTCGGCCGGAAATCCAAGATGGCCTCCACGGCTAAAAATAAATTTTCAAAAAACAAGTTTGTAGCGAGTATTTCTTGAAAAATATAAGTGATATTGATATGCGTCTTTTCCTAAAATGATCAGTATGACATGATGTTGATCCTCGTTGAAAATTGTTTTGATTTGATGTTAAACATGGCTGCCAGCGGCCATCTTTGTTTACATAGTTATATAATGAAAACTTGTAGCGATTACTCCTCTGAAACTACTTGACGAATTTTCATGAAACTTCACACGAATCTTGCTCTTGAATCTAATTGATCCTTTCAAAATTTCAGGTTGGCCGGAAATACAAAATGGCCGCCACGGCTTAAAATAGATTTTCCAAAAACAAGTTTTTAGCTACTTCTTGAAAAGTATAAGTGATCTTTTTCTAAAATGATCAGTATGACATGATGTTGGTCCTTGTCGAAAATCATTTTGATTCGATGTTAAACATGGCTGTCAGCAGCCAACTTTGTTTACATAGAGTCATCTAGTAAAAACTTGTAGCGACTACTCCTCTGTAACTACTCGACGGGTTTTCTGGAAACTTCACAGGAATGTTGCTCTTGATGTCTAATTGATCCTAGCAAAATTTCAGGTCGGCCGGAAATTCAAGATGGCTGCCATGGCTAAAAATAGATTTTCAAAATACAAATTTGTAGCGACTACTTCTTGAAAACTATAAGTGATATTGATATGGGACTTTTTCTAAAATGATCAGTATGACATGATGTTGATCCTTGTCAAAAATTATTTTGATGTGACGTTTAAACATGGCTGCCAGCGGCCATCTTTGTTTACATAGAGTTCTATAATGAAAACTTGTAGCGACTACTCTGAAACTACTTGACGGATTTTCATGAAACTTCGCAGGAATGCTGATCTAGCTATCAAAAACCTAACAGTAGAGCTTCAAGGTCATTGACCTCTTGTTTCTTCACGAAAACTTGACGTTGGTTATAATTTTCTCATTTCTTGTTATTTCTTCATCAAACTTTCAATATATACTCATCATGACAACATCGACATGACCATACTAAAATAGAAAGGTCAGGGTCACACTGAAGGTCAGTATATGGGTTAAATACTCATTTTCTTCACAAAAACTTAACGTTGGTTATAACTTTCTCATTTCTTCATCAGACTTTCAATATATACTCGTCATGACATCGACATGACCATACTAAAATATAAAGGTCAAGGTCACACTGAAGGTCAGTATATGGGTTAAATACTCTTCTTTTTTTTTCTTCACAAAAACTTGCCGTTGGCTGTAACTATCCAATTCTTTTTATTTCTTCATCAATCTTTCAATATTCACTTGTCATGACAACATCGACATGGCCATACTACCAGTTTGTCAAGGTCATTTATCTGGGTCCAAAAAGAAATCGTTATACTGACAAAGCGCTGACAGGCGACACACGTGTTCCGCGGAACACCCATCTAGTTTGTCTGATCTTTTTCAAAGTTTACCAGATTGTTGATATCAATGAAAGCTCTGACGAGTTTGAAAACCAGTCAGATTGGACCTTTACACCAGAATTATGGCCCTTGATTTTCTGCAGTATACCTTGTTAACACGATAGAGCCTTCATTTTTCATCAGATCTTTTTCAAACTTTACCAGATTGTTGGTATCAATGAAAGTTCGAAAACCATCCAGTTTGGACGAGTAATACCAGAGTTATGGCCCTTGATTTAGGTAAAAACGCTATGTTTTGCCTCAACACGATAGAGCCTTCACTTTTTCAAACTTTACCAGATTGTTGATATCAATGAAAGCTCGGGACAAGTTTGAAAACCAGCCAGTTTGGCCCTTGATTTTTAGCTCTACTGATCAGAGATCAGCAGAGCTTATGCCGTGGTGCGGCGTCCGTCGTCCGTCCGTCCGTCTGTCCGTAAACTTTTATTTGTAGCGACAACTCCTCTGAAACTACTGGATGGATATTCATGAAACTTTACAAAAATGTTGCCCATAAAGTCTAGTTGATCCTAGCAAAAATTCATGTTGATGTGAAATCCAAGATGGCCGCCAAAGCTAAAAATAGAGTTTTAAAATACAAGTTTGTAGCGACTACTTCTTGAAAACTATAAGTGATATTGATATGGGACTTTTTCTAAAATGATCAGCATGACATGATGTTGATCCTTGTCAAAAATCGTTTTGATTCAACGTTAAACATGGCTGCCAGCGGCCATCTTTGTTTACATAGAGTTATATAGTTAAAACTTGTAGCGACTACTCCTCTGAAACTACTGGGCGAATTGTCATGAAACTTCACACGAATCTTGCTCTTGATATCTAGTTGATCCTAGAAAAATTTCAGATCTGCCAGAAATTCAAGATGGCCGACACAGCTAAAAATAGATTTAAAATAAATAAGTTTGTAGCGACTACTTCTTGAAAACTATAAGTGATATTGATATGGGACTTTTTCTAAAATGATCAGCATGACATGATGTTGATCCTTGTCGAAGATTATTTTGATTCGACGTTAAACATGGCTGCCAGTGGCCATCTTTGGTTACATAGAGTTATATAGTAAAAACCTGTAGCGACTACTCCTCTGAAACTACTTGACGGATGTTCATGAAACTTCACACGAATCTTGCTCTTGATATCTAGTTGATCCTAGAAAAATTTCAGGTCGGCCGGAAATTCAAGATGGCCGCCACAGCTAAAAATAGATTTAAAATAAATAAGTTTGTAGCGACTACTTCTTCAAAACTATAAGAGATATTGATATGGGACTTTTTCTAAAATGATCAGTATGACATGATGTTGGTCCTTGTCGAAAATTGTTTTGATTTGACGTTAAACATGGCTGCCAACGGCCATCTTTGTTTACATAGAGTTATATAATGAAAACTTCTCCTCTGAAACTACTTGACGGATTTTCATGAAACTTCACAGGAATGTTGCTCTTAATGTCTAATTGATCCTAGCAAAATTTCAGGTCGGCCGGAAATTCATGATGGCCGCCACGGTTAAAAATAGATTTTCAGAAAACAAGTCTGTAGCGACTACTTCCTGAAATCAAAATCAATCAGTAGAGCTTCAAGGTCATTGACCTCTTGTTAAAACTGCTACATTTTGCCTCGTTAACGCGATGTGGCCTTCATTTGTCATCTGATCTTTTTCAACGTTTATTGTTGATATCAATGAAAGCTCTGACGAGTTCGAAAACCAGCCAGATTGGACCATTTACACCAGAGTTATGGCCCTTGATTTTCTGCAGTATGCTATAATTTGGCCTTGTTAACACGAAAGGGGATTAATTTTTTATACGATCTTTTTCAAACTTTACCAGATTGTTGATATCAATGAAAGCTCAGACGAGTTCGGGAAACAGCCAGTTCGAACAATTTTCAACGGAGTTAGGGCCCTTGATTTTCTGAAATATGCTATAATTTGGCCTCAACACGATAGCGCCTTCATTTTTCATTCGATCTTTTTGATACCTTACATGATTGTTGATATCAATAAAAGCTTGGATGAGTTCGAAAACCAGCCAGATTCGACCAGTAATACCAGAGTTATGGCCCTTGATTTAGGTAAGAACGCTGTTTTGCCTCGTTAACACGATAGAGCCTTCACTTTTTCAAACTTTACCAGATTGTTGATATCAATGAAAGCTCGAGACGAGTTTGAAAACCAGCCAGTTTGGACTTGTTAAACTGGAGTTATGGCCCTTGATTTTTAAAACTGCTACATTTTGTCTCGATAACGCGATGTGGCCTTCATTTGTCATCTGATCTTTTTCAACATTTATTGTTGATATCCATGAAAGCTCTGACGAGTTCGAAAACCAGCCATATTGGACCATTTACAACAGAGTTATGGCCCTTGATTTTCTGCAGTATGCTATAATTTGGCCTTGTTAACACGAAAGGGGATTAATTTTTTATCCGATCTTTTTCCAACTTTACCAGATTGTTGATATCAATGAAAGCTCAGACGAGTTCGGGAAACAGCCAGTTCGGACCATTTGCAGCGGAGTTATGGCCCTTGATTTTCTGAAATATGCTATAATTTGGCCTCAACACGATAGGGCCTTCATTTTTCATTCGATCTTTTTGAGACTTTACATGATTGTTGATATCAATAAAAGCTTGGATGAGTTCGAAAACCAGCCAGATTGGACCAATAACACCAGAGTTATGGCCCTTGATTTAGTTAAAAATGCTGTATTTTGCCTCAAGACGATCTTTACCAAGCTTTACCAGATTGTTACTATCAATGAAATATTGGACAAGTTTGAAAACCAACCAAATCGGACTAGTAAAACCGGAGTAAAGGCCCTTGAAATAGTTCAAAGATGCTGTCTTTTGCCTCGTGAAGACAATAGGACCTTCATTTGGCCGGATTTCAGCAAAACTTTGCAGGGATAATCAGTACCAAGCCTAGTTGTACATATCGTCACTGTGTTCCGATTGAATGATTCGGCAGAGTAATGGCCCTTTAAATATTTTAATACACAAACTTTGCCGTGAACCTCTGGCTGAATTTCAACGAAACTTTTTAGGGATGATCAGTACCAGGTCTTGTTGTGCATATCATTGCGGTTGAATGATTTTTGGTGGAGTCATGGCCCTTTAAAGGTTTAAAGGGAATGTAGCGACACAGCCAAACAAGCTCTGTTATTGGGAGTTCTGAAAAACTTGGAAAAATGTGAAAGAATTATCAAAATCGGATGATAAACAAAAAAGATACGACTATTTAAAGGTTGTTTTAAAACGAATATGGGAGCCGCCATTTTTAGAACTATATGACGTCATAGTTCCATATGACCATATATGGAATATTGATAAATATCAATCAAAACGGAAAAAATCACTGCAAATGAATGATATTTTTTTTACTGGTCAAATAAAGCATTATTTCCATTAAGTATTACATATTTTTATGCAGTTGCTTTCATTTTTCCCCTATAAATCAGTAAATTTTCATATTTATAAATATTCCATATATGGTCATTTAGAACCGTGATGTCATAGCTCTCAAAATGGGTGCTTCCATATCCGTTTCAACAGAATCTTCAAATGATCATATCTTCTTTGTTTATCATCCGATTTTGATAACTTTTTCACTCTCAATAATAAAGATGGTTTGGCTGTGTCGCTACAATCCCTTTAAATACACATTTTGTCTGGGCTAGTTCTCCTGAACCCCTGGCTAGATTTCATCGAAGCTTTTCTGGGATGATCGGTTCCAAGCTTAGTTGTGCATATCATCACCGTGTTGCGGTTGAAAGATTTTTGGCAGAGTTATGGCCCTTTAAAGGTTTTACTAGTAATACACAAACAATATCCCGACTAGTTCTCCTGATTTCCTGGCTGGATTTAAATGAATGTTGGTGGGGATGATGAGTACCAAGCCTAGTTGTGCACATCATCGCCGTGGTCCAGTTAAATGAATAATTTTTGACAGAGTTATGGCCTCTAAGTCTTATACACAAACTTTAGCCAGTGGCTTTAACCAGTAGAGTGTCCACAGGGCCTCTTGTTTGATTCTGCATTTGTTTTTAGCTCGACTGATCAGAGATCAGCAGAGCTTATGCCGTGGTGCGGCGTCCGTCGTCCGTCTGTCCGTCCGTAAACTTTTATTTGTAGCGACTACTCCTCTGAAACTACTGGATGGATATTCATGAAACTTTACAGAAATGTTGCCCATGAAGTCTAGTTGATCCTAGCAAAAATTCATGTTGATGTGAATCCAAGATGGCCACCAAAGCTAAAAATAGATTTTTAAAATACAAGTTTGTAACGTCTACTTCTTGAAAACTGTAAGTGATATTGATATGGGACTTTTTCTAAAATGATCAGCATGACACGATGTTGGTCCTTGTCGAAAATCGTTTTGATTAGGCGTTAAACATGGCTGCCAGCAGCCATCTTTGTTTACATAGAGTTATATAATGAAAACTTGTAGCGACTACTCCTCTGAAGCTACTTGATTCATGAAACTTCACAAGAATGTTGCTCTTGATGTCTAATTGATCCTAGCAAAATTTCAGGTCGGCCGGAAATTCAAGATGGCCGCCGCGGCTAAAAATAAATTTTCAAAATACAAGTTCGTAGCAACTACTTCTTGAAAACTAAAAGTGATATTGATATGGGACTTTTTCTAAAATGATCAACATGATTTGATGTTGGTCCTTGTCAAAAATTATTTTGATTCGACGTTAAACATGGCTTCCAGCGGCCATCTTTGTTTAGCTAGAATTATATAGTAAAAACTTGTAGCGGCTACTTCTCTGAAAGTACTTGGCGGATTTTCATGAAACTTTACAGGAATGTTGCTCTTAATGTCTAATTGATCTAGCAAAATTTCAGGTCGGCCAGAAATTCAAGATGGCCGCCATGGCTAAAAATATATTTTCAGAATACAAGTTTGTAGCGACTACTTCGTCGCTACTTCTTGAAAACTATAAGTGATATTGATATGGGACTTTTTCTAAAATGATCAGCATGACATGGTGTTGGTCCTTGTCAAAAATCGTTTTGATTCGATGTTAAACATGGCTGTCAGCGGCCATCTTTGTTTACATAGAGTTATATAATGAAAACTTGTAGCGACTACTTAACGGATTTTCATGAAACTTCACAGGAATGTTGCTCTTGATGTCTAATTGTTCCTAGCAAAAGTTTGTAGCGACTACTTCCTGAAATCAAAATCAATCAGTAGAGCTCCAAGGTCATTGACCTCTTGTTTTTTACAGAATAATGGACCTTTTGACTTTTTTCACATTAAACAAATAACAGATATTTTAGACATTTATTATTCTTGAATTTGCCCATCCTCATTGACTAGGCCATTCCTGGGAAACTACTGAAGGTATTGCATCAAACTTCACACAAATGTTCATCACATTGAGAAGGTGTGTCTTGTGTAAGAATCATGTCAGTGCCTCAAAGGTCAAGGTCCCAGTTGGAGGTCAAAGGTCAAAACATCGTAAAAAAATCATGTCCGCCATTACTTGGAAACTACTGAAAGGAGTTTCGTCAAACTTCACACAAATGTTTAACACAATGAGAAGGTGTGACGCTCGCAAGAATCATGTCAGTGCCTCAAAATTCGTTAAAAAATTCATATAAATCTAAGGTCAAAAAATCGTAAAAAAAACGTCTCAACCATTACTTGGAAACTACTGAAGGGAGTTTTGTCAAACTTCACAAACATTTTCATCGCATTGAGAAGGTGTGTCGCGCGCAAGAATCATATCAGTGCCTCAAAGGTCAAGGTCATTCTTCGGGTTCAAAGGTCATTTTTTTCATGTCAGCCATGAGTCCAAAACTACTGAAAGGCCACACAAATGTTCATCACAATGAGAAGGCGTGTCTTGTGCAAGAACCATGACAGTGCCTCACAGTGAGACAGATGGTTTGCAGTGGGGCATCCGTGTTACTTGGACACATTTCTTGTTCGATTATAAAGCTTACCCGCTCAACTCCTATGTTTTTCATCCAATTTTCATGAAACTTCACAGGAAGTATCAGTATGTTGTCTAGCAACATATATTGTCATGACGATCCACTCAACTCCTCCTATGTTTTTTTATCCGATTTTCTCGAAACTTCACATGAAATATCAGTATGATACCTAGTAGTGCATATGTTTAGGACTTTCCAGTTGAATGATTTTGGCGGAATTGCGGGACATCGAAAAATGTTCGATTCTAAAGCTTGTCCACTCAGCTCCTCCTAAGTTTTTCATCTGATATCCATGCAACGTTATAGGAAGTATCAGTATTATTTCTAGTTCGCATATTGTCAAGATGTTTTGGTTAAAAACATGGGTCATGCTCATGCCGCGTGATAATGCTATTTCTTGATTGGATCGAGCTGTTATTTTGACTGAAAACTGCAACGCTCTAAAACTTCTTGCACATGCTTAGTTGGATAAATGGCTCTGGTACAAAACATGTATAGCATATTTCTAGTATGCGATTCATATAATACATATGGTGCTTTTTCTACTAAGATCGGAGCAAAATGTGTAATCCTACAAAGAAACAACGTATACCTAGAAAATACGTCCATGACACACATCTCCGATTACGCGCTTTCAGTCAAATAAAAAGGAAGTAGGTGAAGGTTAATCCATTTACCTATTTTTGGTAGGAGCGTGTTGCTCTCATGAAGGCTTGAAACCTATACAGCTATAATTGTGTATCGCTTTTGGTGTCTGGAAAATGGACTTGTGGACTTCAGTGTACAACTCGAAGTGCAAAAGTAGAACAAGGTCATTCACATTGACATACTTTTGGTATGAAAGTGTTGCTCTCATGTTGTTTGTGAAATAGACTTATGTTTGAGAGGTTATTCTCAGTTAAACTCTTGCGTTTCTGTTTGACTTCGTATTCCATAGAAATCCATAACTGAAAACATGGAAATAGTAATTGGAAAATTGAAAAAAAGTTATCGAGAGGTTTGGTTCACCCTAGAACCTGGTTTAAACCCACAGCGGCCTCTTTTTCCACGACCGTTCACATGCTGCAGCCGTATTGTCAACCATTTTGTGTTTGTGACATCATATCTTGCCTTTTATTCATCTTTATAGTTGTTTATTTCTCTATGTGTGTCTATGGTTGACTGTCGTCCTTGACCTACTTTTCCTGTTCGATGTTTATATCTAACTCGCATACAGGAGGGCCACACATAATTATGTATATTGACATATTGTATACATGTATATACCATAATGAATGACGTTATAGCTTTTATATGAAGACACAACATTTATTTGTTATTTCATCAACCAACCAATTATATAACAAAAATATAATCAGTTAAGTATTGCTGAATTCATATAACATATTATTTTACTGTTTTTCATTAATCAATATAATACTGAAGATATCTGTATTTTCTTATTTAAATACGTCTCGTAAATAAACATTAATTGATATGTCCATGAATAACCAGAAGCACAGAACTTTAACAAAAACTATTTTAAACAATTAATATAGAGGCGACCGTTAATTGTTTTAGTTTATGTTTCTATGAAGTATGTAGGGCAAATGATTGAACTTAACCAAATAAATTAACCACCAGACATAACAATGGACGGACGAATGGGCAAACGGTTGAGCGACACATTATATCCGCTGACAATGGTCGATAAGATGTTATAAAATGAATAAAACGTTATCGTTTACCGACTGTGACTGAATATATGGAACAAGTGAGATAAATATCAATATGTGTCGTAAGGAAATGCGCTAAGCTAAAACAAACCAGCGCCCCACATCGAAAAACTAGCTCAACTTCAACAAACACTCGCTTCGATAAATGTTGACATCCACAAACCAAATCAGACAAAATATATACTTCGGCTTTAAAATTTAGTTTAAAAGCCAACATCTATAAGAAACATATTGAAATACATTTGAACTGATCCAACAAATGTATTTTGATGAAATATAAGTCAGTATATCCAATTCTTACCGAATAAACCTTCTGATAATGGGATTTGTTCTACTAAGGAACAAATACTAATTATTTCAGGGGATAACATCAAATATAGATGTCCAAGTCGTAAACTCAATGTTGTCACTTGAAAGCCTCGTGCATTGTGTAAATGTCAAACACAGACAGGCAATGTACAGTGTTATGGAGAATAAGTTTGGAAACCCACGAGTATTTGCCAAATATGAGTTTCCACGTCTACAAACAATTATTTGTCTGTCTACAAACCAGCGTGTTGATATCTTCAAATTCGATTCGCACTTTACCTACAATAGGTCACAGGTGAAGTCACAATGACCTACTTTAGAACAACTGAAAGCGTAACCCATTTTCATGAAACTTCAGGTGCATTGGCCTTGGTCGTAGGATGAGCACTATTCTTTTTAGGGGTTAGTAGGTCAAAAATCAAGGTCGCCATGATCTCGTGAAAACATGCGTACCGTATGGTAACTGAAAGCATAACATCCACCCTCAAGAAACTTCATATGTACATGATTGTCTTATTGGAAGGTTGTAAAATGTGCAACCAAAAACCTGAGCAGAGCATCTGCTATTTCCAATCGTGTCAACAATGCACAACCTCCTTGGAAAGCTTGATGTAGGCACCCAAATAGACATTGTGATACTCAACTTCGCAGGTCTTCGACACCGTCCCATGCAAAATGAGACTATATGCCGTAGATGGTAATATCAATGCGTGGCTTAGCGACTTCTTACCAATAGGAAGATGCAGGTAGTTGTGAATGGCAAAGCATCTGAAGCAGTCCCTGTAGACTCCGGAGTCCCCCAGGGTATATTATTGGGCTCTTCTATTCCTATGCCACATAAACGACCTCTCGGATTTGTGGTCCACTGTCCACCTGTTCGCAGATGATTGCCTCCTGTATCGTCCCATCAGAAACCTGGAGGACCATCTTGCTCTCCAACGGGACCTCCAGCAACTGGAAATATGGGCCAAGACATGGGGAATGCGTTTCAATGCCAAAAAAATGCAATATCATGAGCATTAACTCCAGCTCTATGCACTTCTACCAAATAGACAACCACATCCTAAAGCAAGTACCAGAAAATCCATATTTAGACGTAACAATATCTGAGGACCTGAAGTGGAGCCCCCATATCAACAAGATTACTAAGATACCAACTCAATTCGTGGCTTATTAAAAACACTCCGCCAACCTGTAGAAAAACAGCATATCTGTCACTTGTAAGGTCAACTTTGAAAAATACAGATATATAACCTGGGACCTACATCTACAAAAATACATTGACAAACTGGAAAAGGTACAACGACAGGCCACCAGATTAATTACAGGTGATTACACATCTCGAGGCCGAGGCCAAGGCTGTGTTACTCGCATGCTGCAGGAATTGCGATTACCATCACTCCATGATAGAAGGAAGGCGAACCGGCTGGTGTTCTTCTATAAGGTGGTCGAGGGCCTTCAAAGTCATGACTTTTAACTCCTGTCAGAGACAAACGTCAAATTAAAGCAAAACTATATTTACAGACTGCGTTACAAGTAACACAATTGATAGACAAGCCTCAAACAATAGCATATGTTTTAAGCCTGTGCAGTGTAACTCAGAACTGTTTAGCCACTCATTCTTCCCACGAGTTATTGACCACCTGGAAGATAGTGTTGTGCGTGCTAAGACAGTGGACGGCTTCAGAAAAGCCGTCTTTCATTTGGACTAGTGTTTTCCCATCTCTCTCCGTTGCGTATATGCCGAAAGGTTCTGCAACGTATTTATCCAAATCCAGGTAATGCAAGTCTATACTATAGCCGATTCGTTGGGCACGACGGAAGAGCTTCGTAGACGGGAAGATACTCTTCTGGTTGTTTGTTTCGGACCTTTTCTCTTCCCGGAAGCTCTGCCATCTCTTCCTATTTCAAATCGGCAGAGACGGCAGAGCTTCCGAGTAGAGAATTGAATTGAATTGGATTTTATAGTCGCACCAACAGCTAAGGTCATATGGCGACTTTCCAGATTCCATCGGTGGAGGAAGACCCCAGGTGCCCCTCCGTGCAATTTTCGTGCACGGGCGGGCACCTGGGTAGAACCACCGACGTTCCGCAAGCCAGCTGGATAGCTTCCTCACATAAAGATTCCTAGGCCCATGAGGGATCGAACCTACAGCGGTGAGGGGCAAGTGATTTCAAGTCAGAGACGTTAACCACTCGGCCACGGACGCCCCGCCGAGAAGAGAGCAGCATAAATGGCGGCGACCATTAAAATTAATTGCACCTCGCACTAAACACAGCTGCATATAAAGCTGCTATTCTAGGAATAGTTCCTTTGTTGTTAACATTGATTAAAAGTAAATCGTAGTCCTCATTAAACAATTCTTCTAGAAACAAATTCAACTTTCTTTCAAGAGCGGCTGGTACTTTCCGAAAGTTTCGGAATTATGCATGTTCGATTAGTCCAAAATCGTCCATCTCTTCCCGTGTGCGTGCGATAAGAACAGTGCTCTGACTTCTTCTATCCTCTTCTGTACTGGGTACTTCTCTTCCCGGAAGTGACAAAACGAACCGGCCATTATACTGCTACACAGCGTTTAAATATAAATGACTGTAGAAGTCCGCCATTATGTTTACCTGCTTTTATAGATATCCCGCCACCTTACTTCCTTTATGTAAGTGACGGGTCTGCATTATGTAAGCAATATTGAGTGAAAGCCCAATACATGTATATCTTTTTATAGAACGTAGATCAGACGCTTGGCCACGATCGTGGTTGGAATACGTTTTATTTAGCCGTAATTTACGGCAAAGAAATCGGTTTTTGACTGTCGCTTGTATGATTGATACGGTACATGCGCAGTGAAGCAGTCTAACACACCCACACATCAGTAGTTGGCGTTTACCCCCAACCGGCTCTATCATATAGGTATCAGGTCGTTTCGGCACCACACCGTTTCGGCCCCTAGACGTTTCGGCACCAAACCATTTCGGCACCTATTTTATTCTTTAACACATTCAGTATAATTAAAGTTTTATGGAATCCCTTAATTCATGCACTGATATTCAGGAACTATGTTAACAACTGTTGTTTATAAATGGATAGTGTGGAGGTATTGTTTTTGTTGTTGTTATTTTGATTACATTAATGAGATGCAAAATAAAAACTATATTAAAATATATGTTACATGTGTTATTCATTTTAATATTCCTTACTGATATATGTGATATATTTACTAATTAATTCATAGTGATTGGCAATTTTAAAAAAAAACGGTCCTATATATTTACATGTCTATTTCTCCTTATTTAACTACCTTAAAATACACTAAAATGACTAATTATTTCATAGAGATTGGCCACATTAAAAAAATATATAACGGTGCCGAAACGTCTAGGGGCCGAAACGTCTAAGTCCGAAATGGTTTGGTGCCGAAACGGTTTGGTGCCGAAACGACCTGAAATAACTTCTATATAGGAGGTAAAAAAATACCCAGAAAGATGTTTGCAACAAGAAATATTTTTAAGGTTTTAAAATTAAATGTATTAAACGTGAGCAACAGGAAAATCATATTGTCGCACACACCCGTTTCGTGGTATAACATATCCAATATCAGCAACAGAAATTACAGCGCAGTAAGGTCTCTTGACCTTGCGAAATGCACCGCACATCGACTATACTTCAAGCACCCCACCCACAAATGGCACAATGTTCAAATAACGAGGAATTGTACAAGGAACACTTCCAAAAGCGGAGATGAATCAGAAAATGAAGATGACAGATTAAGAATATTTATGTCACCTTTGACTTTTTTAAAAAGTGGCTTAAATATGTTAATGTTGAAGAGAATTGACACAAAATATAACGATGCACAATTTTTCGAGGGTGTAAAACAGTCATTTACTTTCGTTACCAAGAGCATTGAAGAAGGAAATGTTGAGGATCTGCATGACCTAGTCACAGACAATGTGATGACAAAATTAAAGCTTGGCTATGGTTTGTGTTCTCCAAATGCACACATATTTGGGATAAAAGAGTCGGATATAATACAGATGTATGTGGTAGATGTGACAATGGGACAAGATGACACTGGCATTACAGATAGCAAACCTTTAAGGCAGGTCTTCCAGACATTTATCGTTTTGATTATTTATGTTATCTATATATTATATCCCTTTTTCTATTCCATCCATTAATGCTCTTGTTTCATGAATTTGTGTTATATGACAAGGCCGTCCTTAAAAATATATTTGTTTGCTGTTTCCCAACCCACGATTTTATAAGTGGGTAGGTAGGTAGGTGAATTTTTTTTTGCCAAAGACAGTAAAAAAACGTAAAAAATTAAAGAAAAATATACTAAAAACAGTAAAAATAAAATAAACAATTGTTAAAGAATTGCTATAAAAAGTTTTGGATAGGGCCCTTTTTGGTGGATATGTAGGGAAACAGCAAACCAACAATTTTTTATGGTCGGCCTAACACCTACTTTTTCGGCCCTTTTTGGTGGATATGTAGGGAAACAGCAAACCAACAATTTTTTATGGTCGGCCTAACACCTACTTTTTCTGTCATCATCTGTCAACTTCTCTGGAAGCGAAAAAAGACAACTAATTGCTCAAGGCATTTTTTCAGCCAATTTTTTTTTTAGCCGGTTACGGATCTCGACTTAGCGATCACATTGACGTCCGGATGTGTGTGTGTGTGTCTGTTTGTTAGATTGTTCGTCCGACATTCTTTTATTTATATCTTCATCATTACTGGCAGTATTTTCAACAGAATGTTCCTTTTATATATACATGTATGCATCTAACATGTGCAAATTTCAGGTCGCTGTGATCTAGTTTGAATGAAATGTACATGTAGGTTACATCTGGTCTCTGGTATGCATATCTTGCTTCTTTCTTTAGGCATTTTCACCTACTCCACCAGAATGTTCCTTATACACTGTGTGCATCTATCATCACCTGGAAAATTTGGGACATTGTGACCTACTTTGGTTGAAATATAGGTCATATCCTGTCTCTGCTACAACATGCATCCCCTACTGTTGATAACATAAATTAAATAAAAATATAAGTCAGGTCTTTTTTAATTTAAATTTGGCCTTTTCCCAATTGCAAAAACCTTTATTTTCCCCCAATTCCAGGCAAAAAAGTCCCAATCTGAAAATAATAAAAGTGACAGACTTAATATAGTTTAATAAATGCTAAGTCCAATACCTGATCGATATTATACCTAAAACATAACAACATAGCTATGTGTAAGAATTGACCGAAACAACACAGAAATATGTAAAAAAAATCGAATTTCGAGTGGTCGAGTTTCGAGTGGGGCGGGGGAGAGAAATATACAACAGCTTAGAGGCCACAGCTTACACGCAAACCTTGATGTTGGACGCCGACACCGGGATGATTACATAAACTCTCTTATTCTTTGAATAGTCAAGCTAATAATTTTTCCCAGTTTTGACAGATTCGCGGTGCTTTTCCCTAAAATCATCAGGCCTGGGCCTTTTCCCCATTTTCTGGAAAAGAAACCTTAAGTACATGTATGTAAGGAACGATTTTCTCCCATTTCTAGTCATTTGAGATAAAGTTTTCCCCCATGGAAGATTATAAGAATCCATCATGAGTATCCGTGTGAGATTATAAGAATCTTTCATGGGTATCCGGTGAAGATAGGGAATTCCAACCCGAGGTATACATGTTTTTATGATTAAAACACTTATACCGAGGGTTGGAATTCCCTATCTGAACCGAATACCCATGATAGATTATTTTTCTTGCATATTGGAGACATGTTGTGTATTGACGCCGCCAGCTACTAACGTTTTGAATGTTTTTCTGCATACCGGATGTTTGTGCACGTGAATTTTATCTCGACCCTAGGGTGAGATGGAAATATCTAGCCCCACTAAAATGACGTATATCCTTGTCCGGTATGCAAGAATTCCCTATATGAACCGAATAAACAGGACAGATTCTTTTTCTTTCTCTAATGCGTTATAGTCTAGGCTTTGTCAGAATAGCTGCTTTGAAAATTCACTCATAGTTAATTATTCTAAAAAGGCGGTATCTGTGAATTGTCATTTTCTCTCAGATTCTTACTTAGCTGGCATTTTTCCTTTTGGAATGATTATTTATCTTCAAAAAAACACTTTACACTCTTTTAAAACAGGTTTTGAATTTTTTTGTGCTATTTTTCGCCGCGGAAAGCCGTAATTTGGAGTTTCAGATTTTTCAAGTCTTGAAATGATGGCCTGGAGAAACATTTTCCACTAAAACTAGGCTTGTTTGGTATCAACATGTAGATATGTGTAATTGTCATCATAATTTAGCACTACTATTTTTAAAATCCTGCTTTTATAGGTATGACACCACAAAATCCTTCCCCTTACCCCCTAAAATTGGGTTTACTGAGATAATGTCAGAGAGAACTGAAGGCAGAGTATGCTGCCCAGTCATTAAAACTTGGCTTTTAATCACAAAGCTAGTACCAGACATGCATTAAGGAGTATTTGTGATGCCTGTATATTCACATAGTGTTACCAAATTAAGGTATGATGCCACTAAAAGTGAAAAATTGCCTTGAAAATTGGATGCTGGCATGAAAATCAGCACATTTTGCATTCAAAGAGCACTTTTGGTAGCTAAACCTCTTGATTTCTTCATGTTTATTGACTATATGAAGCATTTAATCCATTATCAAGTATAGGTATGCCCAATGTCATTTTATAAAACAGTTAAGGCAGGTTAAAACTGATAAAGGTACGCTGATTTTTGACACTGTCGACCGCTCTGTTCTCTTTTGAAACGCGTATATCTTGATCAATTCTTAGTCGATTCGCGACAACTTTTCTTTCTTTAATGCGTTATAGTCTAGGCTTTGTCAGAATAGCTGCTTTGAAAATTCACTCATAGTTAAGTATTCTTAAGGCGGTATCTGTGAATTGTCATTTTCTCTCAGATTCTTATTTAACTGGCATTTTTCCTTTTGGAATGATTATTTATCTTCCAAAAAAAACTTTACACTCTTTTAAAACCGGTTTTGAATATATTTTTTTGCTATTTTTCACGGCGGAAGACCGTAATATGGAGTATCAAATTTTTCAAGTCTTTAAATGATGGCCTGGAGAAACATTTTCCACTAAAACTAGGCTTGTTTGGTATCAACATGTAGATATGTGTAATTGTCATCATAATTTAGCACTACTATTTTTAAAATCCTGCTTTTATAGGTATGACACCACAAAATCCTTCCTCTTACCCCCTAAAATTAGGTTTACTGAGATAATGTCAGAGAACTGAAGGCAGAGTATGCTGCCCAGTCATTAAAATTTGGCTTTTAATCACAATGCTAGTACCAGACTTGCACTTAGGAGTATTTGTGATGCCTGTATATTCACATAGTGTTACCAAATTAAGGTATGATGCCACTAAAAGTGAAAAATTGCCTTGAAAATTGGATGCTGGCATGACAATCAGCGCATTTTGCATTCAAAGAGCAGTTTTGGTAGCTAAACATCTTGATTTCTTCATGTTTATTGACTATATGAAACATTTAATCCATTATATCAAGTATAGGTATGCCCAATGTCGTTTTATAAAACAGTTAAGGCAGGTTAAAACTGAAAAAAGTACGCTGATTTTTGACGCTGTCGACCGCTCTTCTCTTTTGAAACACGTATATCTTGATCGATTCTTAGTCGATTTGTGACAACTTTTCTTTCTTTAATGCGTTATAGTCTAGGCTTTGTCAGAATAGCTGCTTTGAAAATTCACTCATAGTTAAGTATTCTTATAGGTGTAGGCTACTAGCACACCCATTGCAATACAGGAAGTGTCGGCCTAGGGTAGTCGCATAATGGCGTCAATAAATAATTATCATTTCTTTTTGTAGAAAAAGGCATTTTCACTAATTTAAAGTGCTATTTTGGGTTTATATCACATTGTTGATCTATTTGTTACATTTTTCAAGCATTGCCATGTTAAAATTGTGAGTTTTTAATTTATTTTGCTTATATGGAAATGAGTGTATGAATACAATATTATGGCATCTCAGTGTTTATGTTTTTAAAGGGACTATTCATTCATGAGACAAGTTCTTTCTTAGAAGATACATGACCCCCATTTTGCTGTGGATTTTTTGGCAGCATATGTGTCATTTGTGATGAGAATGTAAGTTATTCATTTTTAATTTAGGCCCAGATATGAATGACAACATGGCATTTAAATTTTAATTCACACACAACCCAATGCAACAATCAATGGGTGTGTTACACCTATAAGAACATATTACGTGTATTACATAGAGTGGATGGGGTATTTTTTATTGATTGATTTTATTGACTGATCTTCAAATTCCTGTGGTAGGTCAAAGGTCAATGTCACCTATAAAAACTTGGTTTAAGTATTAGTGAGAGGATGACTCCTATTGATTTTGGGGTCAGTATGTTCAAGATCAGTGCCACTGATAAGCTCATTTTAGGCAGGCAACACAAGTGTTTCAAGGAACATCCCTCTAGTGCTTGTATATAAAAGAAAGCGTACACAATGTTTGAAGTAATCAAAATTTCTCTTTTTCTTTTTTAGAGTTGTCAAAGTATTGGTAGTCTTCTGCTTTATGAAAGACTGGAAGGAATACGAGAAGAAAACATCAATAGGATTACGTGAATTTTTGAAAATAATGGCAGAAAGCGGATCTGCTGGATTCTCCAACTACCAGTTTGTAAGACGTTACAGTCAATTTGGACCAGTTGACCAATGGACGATAAACCATATAAAACATTTTACATTGGATGACTATGTGAAAAGTTGACCTAGCCACTATATATAGTTAGACTACATGTTGATTCAGCAGTAAAATTTGAGGAAGTGCCACTATTTTCTTTTCTGTTTTCCCCCTTGACAAAGTCGGAGAGATATTTGGCATTATCCGGAGGTCTCTCCGTCAGTTTTAGTGTCCGCTCCACAACTGTTAGAGAGATTCTGAAATAATTTGACACACTCATCACATCAAGGCGACATGCAGAACTCATAACCAATGTCTGTATCTTCAAGGTCAAGGTCATAACAGTTGTATACTTCTTATATGCATATATAATTTATAATAAGGTCCATTTCATGTGCACTCCACATGACTCTCATATGCATGGAGGGATTTTAAAATAAGTTGGCACAAATACTCACCTCATCAAGACAACGTACAAAATCCAAAACCAAGGTATGTCCGATAATGAATCTTCAAGGTCAATGTCATATATACATGTACTTCTTATATGCTTATACCAAGGTCCATTTCGTAAGTGCTCCTTAACTCACATGTATGGGGGAGATCTTCAAATAAATTGACACAAACTCGCCTCATTCAGACATGTAGGGCAAGGTCATATTTGGGTCTGTTACATAACTCTCGTATGCTTGTTGGAGGAATTCTTAAGTAAATGGGCACCTTATCAAGATGACATACAGACACGCAGTAATTTTATTTTTTTTTATTTTTTTTTAAAACTTGTGGCATCCTGTTAGATTTCAGCTCTTAGTACTATCAGTCTGTCTAAACCAAAACGCGTCGTGTACGTCCTAACAATGCATTTAAGGTTTTCCTCCATTACCTGTTGAAATGGAGCAAACCAAGGTGGTTGAGGTAAGAAGATTATTTATATTGACATTTCCAGGTTTTTAAGATGAGTAACGCATGCGAGCCGGAAAGGATGGAAGTTTTACATTCTCATATGATTTAGCCTTCAGTGAAAGTTCGTCCAACCGGCTGTGCATGTGTCCAGATTTACGCACCATGTCGGGTCAATAAGAGGAACATACCGATGAATTTTGTTTAATATCCCACCAACAGAAGCTAATATACAGAACTTGTACCTGGAAACAGGACGTGACCTATATTTCAATGGATGGACACACTTTCACCGAATGCAAAAGTGATATCCCTAAGTCGAGCTCTCCACAAGCGGGGCTCTTCAAACGGAGGCGGAGCGCACATGTAGTAATTTACAAACATACTGCTGTTTTAGCACTTCCGTGTGGTTTCGTTGTAAACGTTCTCGCCTCTCAACGCTGCGGGTTCGAACCCCACTGGGAGCTTGAGTTGTAATTGAGGAAGTGTCGATTCGGAAAGTGTACAGTACTGGTTCTACCAAGGAAAAGTATGTGGTCTGCCTCCGCCACAAAAAAAAATCCACCGTCATGATGTTAAAAATGACGTAAAACACCATACAAATTTATTACGCATAATGAAATGGCCTTAATTATGAAACCGGTATGTGGCTGTTAAACTCATTCATTTACGATTTTTACATACAATCCCTTAAAAATGAATTTCTTAAATATATATAATTCTGACCATGTTTCTTGTATGATCAGCAAACTAAGAGTTGTGGGGATAGTCTATGAACATTTCACGTTTTATACATGCCCTGTCTGTGCGCAAGTCATCCATTCTCACAAATGGTTAAAAAAACGTATAGGATTATCGGCTTAAATCATACGAGAACGTAATTTAAAACTTGAATCCTTTCTGGTTTGCAGGGGTTCCACTAATTTTCAAATCAAGGAAGTTCAAACTTCCTTCATGTCAATTTTGGAAGTTCAAGGGAAAATTTAAGGAAGTTCACACTTAACGCGACATCACCGTTCGAATTAGTGTTTGTGTTAATAAAATATAAATAACTATGCATAGTTCATGTTCTTTAAATGTGTTTTTAAAACATTTAAAGTACATAATTTATGGATATTTTTTAAATTTATTAAATTATTTATTAAATTATTCATTAAATTAAAATATATTAAATAGCTTAATGTTTGTATTAAGTTTACTTTAAGTTTATTGAATTTATCATCATCATGATTCATCAATCATCATCATCATCATCAACAACAAAAATCATGGCCCTTTGAAATGTTGGCAACTTGCAGCTTGACACACTTTGCAGAACATACGCTTAGAGTCAGAATTGAAGTCGAGCCAATCAAACTGACGGAGCATGGCTTCTTGGAACACTTTTGGTCTACTACTATTATCCACCTTAGGTTTTTTAGCTGGCAGCTGTATTTCACAGGAACTTACAGTGTGCGCGGGCGCAGCATCATTTTTACGTTTTTGAGTGACACCGAAATGCAATAGAGAACGTTGCGACATTTTGACGCTTATGACGGTCTAAACTAAAGCAGACAATATTTAACCCTTTCTTAAATTTACTCATATTTTTACTCATTTTCATAAATAAAAGATGTTCTATTATGCTTTAAAATTGCTTCTCGCCGTATACAAACAATCATATAAATCGGCAGCTAAGATTTTATTCAAAACAATTACTCGATCGTCAAACTGTTGCATCTTCATAATCAGCTAATGTCTCGTAATCCGTTTGCCATTTCTACCTTTCATAATTAGTCAATCAGTCACAACGTCAAAGTAAAAAATCGCGCTGAATGCAAACAATCGCAAACAATCATTATAAATCGGCAGCGTAATATTTTATTTAAAACAATTACACGTTCGGATAAGGTATCTGTAATAAACAAACGGGTGCATAAAACGAACCTGCCTTTCATAATTAGTCAATCGGTCACTAACGTCAATGTAAAAATTCGCGCTGAATGCAAACAATCGCAAACATTCATTATAAATCGGCAGCGTATTCCGTAATATTTTATTTAAAATAATTAGGTGCATAAAACAAACCTGCCAATCATAATTATTCAATCAGTCATCAATTAAACGTAATCCACTTTAATCCCATTAATTAATTGCCACACTTCTTTGAACCCAGAAGCGATGTTTGTTTACATAATACTTGACACAATACACAATTCAATTTACACACGTGGCTAACCCCATAATAAAACTGGATCCAACCGGTTTCACCTGTCGAACGCTGTCACAGTAACACAGTGGGTGTTAATTTAATCGCTTTACAACTTGGCTGTGCAGCGTTTGGATGTAATTGGACCCGATGGGCGGAGCTATATCGGTGATTTAAGCAATTTGACACTGACAGCTGTACGCCCGCGGTATAGAAAGTCGGCGTACATTGATGTTTTTGGAAGTTCAGTGTACGTCTTTGATCTCAATTTTCGGCGTACAACTCAAATTTCCGGACGTAATATACGGCCGTACGGCCATTAACGGAACCCCTGGGTTTGTATGCACTCGACCGTCTGAACTTAAAAGCCTGGAAATAGCTAGACAAATAAAGTAGTTTTCTTACTCAGTCAACCACCTTTGGCCGCTCAATTTCAATAGGAAATACTGGTAATGGATCATTAGGAAAACCGTAAATGCAACGTTAGAACGAACATGACGCGTTCTATGTTAGACAAGGTGGCTATAGTAGGACTGATTAGTGCCAGACCACTTCCTCCGATACGATATGTATATTGCTATATATGTATATTTGCTATACAAACCGATGCGATATCCTTACACAGTGTAGGAGTATTATGTAAAGAAATAGATTTATAATGCGGTCTGGAACAAATTTTAAAAAAAATGCACATGACAAATTATATTTCTTATATGTATGTTTCGGTTTGGGTCTCCTCTGTGTTTTTTAAAGCTTTTTCTACAACTCAGGCCTACCAAAATTGATCCTCTGGATTTTTTATGATCCTCTGGATTTTTAAGTCGCTCTCCGGATCTTCGGATATCCATTAAAAAAAAGTTCGTGATTTAACAGCAATATTTTCACATTTTATCAGCTATCTCCCGAATTGGTCATGTTACGCTCCCTAGTCAGAGGAGTATTTACAATTGTGTCACTGGGGATTGTCCGTGTAATCCGTGAAGTAATAAGAGATTACTTATTATCTTATTACTTCACTGGTGTAATGCACTGCCTGAACATACACTTAACACCCAAGGACATAATTAGTTCCTTCAGTGTCATAACGACATTTGCAATAGCAGCAATATATCTGTGGCTTCTTTAATTGGTCAAGCTAATTGAAATAACAAATGTGAAGAACTAGCAACACCATATGTGTGGTGGTATCACTATAACAGCTGCTTGAAAACTGTATTTGCATTCAGCACGCATCTGTTTAATCACAGACCTAATAACAAATAGATTGGACACTACGAAAATTATCTAAATTTCACATGGCACAGTGCGAACATTTCACAAAATATTTCCCAACTTTAAACACATATCATGAAGAGTTTTATAGATACAAGTTTCATTAATGCCAAATCCAATCACAAATTTAAAAAGCAAAAAAGGAGTTTGGCGGAAACTTCTACTATGTGAAAAACTTGATTTTTATGAGAAAAGCGAAATATGATGACATTTTGAACTTTTAAACATCTTTTTATTCAATTTCTTATTTTGAAAATAAACATATATTATTATATTCCCATTTTGTTATTCACTATGAATCTTTGAATGTATTCTCATCAAAATCATTGAATAATTGAGCGAGAAAATAGAAGGAAACGTTAAGGTGCCACGTGATATTTTGATTATTTCATTGGTTAAGATGGAACGTTTCCTTTCTGTTTATTAATATGTCTGTGGTTTAATAAGGTAAGTGCACTTCCACGAAAGAACAGTTGTCGTAGAAATTAAATCCAGTCTTTCTAATCGAATTACGAAGTCTTAAGAGAAACTCTTTTTGTGGATGTTGAAGTATGCTAATCTAATATTTTCTATAACTACCAAACAATGCTTCAGATTGTATGAAATGCAATAATAATTTAAAATTTGAGCTTTAAAAAAATAACTGCGATAATCAAGTCGCGCGCTCCAAATTGCCTTTCGAAAATGTTTTCCGCGCGTTTTTAAATCTCAGGATTTTGTGTTAAACGGTTTTGGCCATCTGACAATTGTGAACGTTTTTTTCTATCCTGGATTAGCATATATATTTTATGGAAGGGTAAACTTTTTTTATCAATTTACCGTACCTGTTGATGAATGCTAGTAATAACATACATATTGAAATTGTGTTGAGGTTAGTTTTTAAGTGGGTCATGATTTTGATTTTCGCCGATAAATAAACAATTTTCGCCATTTTAAAGGGAAAAAATTCTCCTTGATCAACTTGTTAATTTTACGATGACCGGACAGGCTATGGACCCTATGATGACGCATACCTAAAGCCCATTGGGACGGTGGCGTTTGATGTTTGTCCATGATCTTTCTTGTCGTGCCTTTAATGATTTATTCTCTTACTGCTCTGGCTTCTGCCAAGTCATTGAGTACCTTCATTGTGGCTTTCTAGGCTATTGTTTTTTTGTATTATATTTACACGAGCATATTTGTGTTTTACTTATATTGCCTATTGATGCTGCCTTGTTGGTTAGAGATTAGATCATGGCGGGGATTTCTTTATTTACACTGTCCTGTTTTAATGGGATGACAGTAGGGTAAGTATGAGGTTTGGTGCACCCTAGAACCGGTTTAAACCCCCAGTGGCCTACTCTGCCACTGACCGTTCCAAGGCGGTAGCCCTATTGTCAACCGTTTTGTGTTTGTGTTGTCTTTTGCATTTAATATTGCCTTTGCCTTCTTGTTTGTCTGTTTGCGTGTTTGTTTCTGTGTTTTGTGGTTGACTGTCCTCCTTGAATGCTACTTTCCCTGTCCGATCTTTTTGTATTTCTTTGTATATTTTAGGAAGTTTTTTTTTCTCACAGAGTACCTGTTGATGATTGCAAGTAATACATATTGAAATTGTGTTTACGGTATTTTTTTTAGTGGATTATGATTGATTTTAACATAAGCTAACCTGCGCCATTCTGAAAAAAAATTCTCTTGGATCAACATGAATATTTTATGGAAGGGTACACTTTTTTTTCTCAATTAAACGTACATGTTGATGATTGCAAGTAATAACATACATATTAAAATTGTGTTTATCGTAGTTTTTAAGCACGAACGTCGGTCATCATTTTTTCATCACAATTTCACGCTTCCTGGTTTGAGAACAAAACACTAAAAAAATCAATTAAAATTTGCTAAAACACGAACAGCTCATGCAAATCGTGAAAGGATACTTTTCGCAGCAACTAACTTGGAAATGAGAGAATTTTACAATAAGTGCAAATTGATTTTGGCAACAAATTTAGCTGATTAAAAGACTAAATCAGCCGACTATAAAACCAAGAAGAAAAGAAACAAACACTTTTAATAATGTTCGAATTATCATTACCCCGTTTGCCGGTCTTAATTTTTTATGGATACTTGCGTGTTTGTTAATTACTCAATCGGATACATGCGTGTTTGTTAATTACTCAATCGATTGATATGCCAATAGAATATTAGTACCCCCCCCCCCCCCCCACACACACACACACACACACACACCACACACACACACATACACACAAAGTGTGGTAGGGGACCCGTATTACAAAGTGTGGTAGGGGACCCATATTGATTTTGTGCTTTCTGTCTGTAGGTCTGTATCACAAACGATGTCCGATCAATAACTAGAGAATGGTTTGACCTAGGGTCCTCAAACTTGGAAGGGTTGTTGGTCATGACAAGTTGATGACCCCTATTTATTTTGGGGTCACTAGGTCAAAGGTCAAGGTTGCGGTGACATTGACTATCAAAACGATGTCTGATCAATAACTAGAGAATGGTTTGACCTAGGGTCCTCAAACTTGGAAGGATGGTTGGTCATGACAAGTAGATGACCCCTATTTATTTTGGGGTCAAAGGTCAAGGTTGCGGTGACATTGACTATCAAAACGATGTCCGATTAATAACTAGAGAATGGTTGGACCTAGGGTCCTCAAACTTGGAAGGATGGTTGGTCATGACAAGTAGATGACCCCTATTTATTTTGGGGTCACTAGGTCAAAGGTCAAGGTTGCGGTGACATTGACTATCAAAACGATGTCCGATCAATAACTAGAGCATGGTTTGACCTAGGGTCCTCAAACTTGGAAGGATGGTTGGTCATGACAAGTAGATGACCCCTATTGATTTTGGGGTCACTAGGTCAAAGGTCAAGGTTGCGGTGACATTGACTATCAAAACGATATCCGATCAATAACTAGAGAACGGTTGGACCTAGGGTCCTCAAACTTGGAAGGATGTTTGATCATGACGAGTAGATGACCCCTATTGATTTTGGGGTCACTAGGTCAAAGGTCAAGGTTGCGGTGACATTGACTATCAAAACGATGTCCGAGCAATAACTAGAGAATGGTTGGACCTAGGGTCCTCAAACTTGGAAGGTTGGTTGGTCATGACACGTAGATGACCCTTATAGATTTTGGGGTCACTAGGTCAAAGGTCAAGATTGCGGTGACATTGTCTATCAAAACGATGTCCGATCAATAACTAGAGAATGGTTGGACCTAGGGTCCTCAAACTTGGAAGAATGGTTGGTCATGACAAGTAGATGACCCTTATTGATTTTGGGGTCACTAGTTCAAAGGTCAAGGTTGCGGTGACATTGACTATCAAAACGATGCCCGATCAATAACTATAGAATGGTTGGACCTAGGGTCCTCAAACTTGGAAGGGTGGTTGGTCATGACAAGTAGATGACCCCTATTGATTTTGGGGTCACTAGATCAAAGGTCAAGGTTGCGGTGACATTGACTATCAAAACGATGTCCGATCAATAACTAGAGAATGGTTGGACCTAGGGTCCTCAAACTTGAAACGATGGTTGGTCATAACAAGTAGATTGCCCCTATTGATTTTGGGGTCACTAGGTCAAAGGTCAAGGTTGCGGTGACATTGACTATCAAAACGATGTCCGATCAATAACTAGAGAATGGTTGGACCTAGGGTGCTCAAACTTGAAAGGATGGTTGGTCATGACCAGTAGATGACCCCTATTGTTGTTTTTTTGTTTAATTTTTTTGTTTAATTTTTTGTTTATTGTTTTTTTAAATATTTTTAGCTCGACTGATCAGAGATCAGCAGAGCTTATGCCGTGGTGCGGCGTCCGTCGTCCGTCTGTCCGTCTGTCCGTAAACTATTTTTTGTAGCGACTACTCTGAAACTACTGAATGGATTTTCATGAAACTTTACAGAAATGTTGCCCATGAAGTCTAGTTGATCCTAGCAAAAATTCATGTTGATGTGAAATCCAAGATGGCCGCCAAATCTAAAAATAGGTTTTTAAAAAACAAGTTTGTAGCGACTACTTCTTGATGTCTAATTGATCCTAGCAAAATGTCAGGTCGGCCGGAAATTCAAGATGGCCGCCACGGCTAAAAATAAATTTTCAAAATACAAGTTTGTAGCGACTACTTCTTGAAAACTGTAAGTGATATTGATATGGGACTTTTTCTAAAATGATCAGCATGACATGATGGTGGTCCTTGTCAAAAATTGTTTTGATTCAACGTTAAACATGGCTGCCAGCGGCCATCTTTGTTTACATAAGAGTTATATAGTAAACACTTGTAGCGACTACTCCTTTGAAACTACTTGGTGGATTTTCATGAAACTTTACAGGAATGTTGCTCTTAATGTCTAATTGATCGTAGCAAAATTTCAGATCGGCCAGAAATTCAAGATGGCCGCCAAAGCTAAAAATAGATTTTTAAAAAAGAAGTTTCTTGAAAACTATAAGTGATATTGATATGGGACTTTTTGTAAAATGATCAGCATGACATGATGGTTATCAGAATCAAACATTATTTTGATTCGACGTTAAACATGGCTGCCAGTGGCCATCTTTGTTTACATAGAGTTATATAATGAAAACTTGTAGCGACTGTTCCTCTGAAACTACTTGACGGATTTTCATGAAACTTCAAAGGAATGTTGCTCTTGATGTCTTATTGATCCTAGCAAAATTTCAGGTTGGCCGGAAATTTAAGATGGCCGCCACGGCTAAAAATATTTTTTCAAAAAACAAGTCTGTAGCGACTACTTCCTGAAATCAAAATCAATCAGTAGAGCTTCAAGGTCATTGACCTCTTGCTTTTATTAGCTCGACTGATCAGATATCAGCAGAGCTTATGCCGTGGTGCGGCGTCCGTCCGTCTGCCCGTCCGTCTGTCCGTCTGTCTGTCTGTCCGTAAACTTTTATTTGTAGCGACTACTTCTCTGAAACTACTGGATGGATATTCATGAAACTTTACAGAAATGTTGCCCATAAAGTCTAGTTGATCCTAGCAAAAATTCATGTTGATGTGAAATCCAAGATGGCCGCCAAAGCTAAAAATAGAGATTTAAAATACAAGTTTGTAGCGACTACTTCTTGAAAACTGTAAGTGATATTGATATGGGACTTTTTCTAAAATGATCAGTATGACATGATGTTGGTCCTTGTCAAAAATCGTTTTGATTCGACGTTAAACATGGCTGCAGCGGCCATCTTTGTTTACATAGAGTTATATAGTAAAAACTTGTAGCGACTACTCCTCTGAAACTACTTGGCGGATTTTCATGAAACTTTACAGGAATGTTGCTCTTGATGTCTAATTGATCCTAGCAAAATTTCAGATCTGCCAGAAATTCAAGATGGCCGTCACAGCTAAAAATAGATTTTTAAAAAATAAGTTTGTAGCGACTACTTCTTGAAAACTATAAGTGATATTGATATGGGACTTTTTCTAAAATGATCAGCATGACATGATGTTGATCCGAGTCAAACATTAATTTGATTCGACGTTAAACATGGCTGCCAGTGGCCATCTTTGGTTACATAGAGTTATATAGTGAAAACTTGTAGCGACTACTCCTCTGGAACTACTTGACGAATGTTCGTGAAACTTCCCAGGAATGTTGCTCTTGATGTCTAGTTGATCCTAGAAAAATTTCAGGCTCGCCGGAAATTCAAGATGGCCCCCACAGCTAAAAATTGATTTAAAATAAATAAGTTTGTAGCGACTACTTCTTGAAAACTGTAAGAGATATTGATATGGGACTTTTTCTAAAATGATCAGCATGACAAGCTGTTGGTCCTTGTCGAAAATCGTTTTGATTCGACGTTAAACATGGCTGCCAACGGCCATCTTTGTTTACATAGAGTTATATAATGAAAACTCCTCTGACACTACTTGACGGATTTTCATGAAACTTCACAGGAATGTTGCTCTTGATGTCTTATTGATCCTAGCAAAATTTCAGATCGGCCAGAAATTCAAGATGGCCACCGCAGCTAAAAATAGATTTAAAAAAAATAAGTTTGTAGCGACTACTTCTTGAAAACTATAAGTGATATTGATATGGGACTTTTTCTAAAATGATCAGCTAAAATGATCTTTGTTTACATAGAGTTATATAATGAAAACTTGTAGCGACTACTCCTCTGAAACTACTTGATGGATTTTCATGAAACTTCACACGAATGTTGCTCTTGATCTCTTATTGATCTTAGCAAAATTTAAGGTCAGCCGGAAATTCAAGATGGCCGCCATGGCTAAAAATATATTTTTAAAAAATAAGTTTGTAGCGACTACTTCTTGAAAACTATAAGAGATATTGATATGGGACTTTTTCTAAAATGATCAGCATGACATGATGGTTATCTGAGTCGAACATTATTTTGTTTCAATGTTAAACCTGGCTGTCAGCGGCCATCTTTGTTTACATAGAGTTATATAATGAAAACTTGTAGCGACTACTCCTCTGAAACTACTTGACGGATTTTCATGAAACTTCACAGAAATGTTGCTCTAGATGTCTGATTGATCCTAGCAAAGTTGCAGGTCGGCCGGAAATTCAAGATGGCCGCCACGGCTAAAAATAGATTTTCAAAAAACAAGTTTGTAGCGACTACTTCCAGAAATTAGAATCAATCATTAGAGTTTCAAGGTCATTGACCTCTTGTAGTTTGTTTTTATTGTTTTTTTGTTGTTTTTTGTGTTGTTTTTAATTTTTGCATAAAAAGTTTTAGGGTCGGCCCCTTAAAAAATAGGGTCGGTCGGGTTACCTGAACCACACATATTTATATATGACCTTACTGATACAGATAGTAGATACAGTCACAGGGATATTGAATATCAAACCGTTCTCAGATCAATAGAGGACGGTTGGACCTAGAGTCGTCAATTATGCCTGTTCGGTCTAGTGGGGGAGCCATACGTTTTTGTCCCATGGACAATAACAATTTCTAGTTTAAATGTACCGTAGTGTTATACTCACACACATTATATAGACTGACAAAAAATAACGCTTTTATTTTGTTTACCGACTCGAGGTTCTCCTCATTCATTTAACCTTTGAAGAAATTGTTCGAAATAACATCAATCAATATGAAGGTTTTTTATTTGGCTTTCTAACTATGCATCTTGTGTAAATATTCATTAAACAATGCATTCATATGTTTGATTACCAAAACAATAAACACACGGTGATTTGCGTAAATCTGTTAATGCCGAGGAAGTGTATATATGGTTATAGGATAGGTATCTCAACGGTTTACAAGTTATGAACCAGGGGCTTTGTCACCAGGGGTGGGGAAGGAGTCCAGGGTCTACGCTGTTGGATGGTAGTATCCGTCTGTTCATGCCCAGTAAGGGTATATATAGTTATAGGGTAGGGATCTTAACGTTTCCAAATTATGACCCAGAGGCTATGTCCCCAGGGTTGGGGAAGGAGATTGGGGTCTATGCTGGTTGAGTGGTTGTATCCATCTGTTCATGCCCAGTAACTGTATGTATAGATATGGGGTAGGGATCTCTATGGTTTCCAAGTTATGACCGAAGGGCTATGTCCCCAGGGGTGGGGAAGGAGCTCGGTGTCTATGCTGATTGGGTGGTTATATCCATCTGTTCATGCCCAGTAAGTGTATATATATGGTTATAAGGAAGGGATCTCAACGGTTTACAAGTTATGACCCATGGGTGGGGAAGTAGTCCGGGGTCTATGCTAGTTGGGTGATTGTATCCGTCTGTTCAAGCCCAGTAAGTATATATATGGTTATAGGGTGGGGATCTCAATGGTTTCCAAGTTATGACCGAGGGGCTATGTCCCCAGGGATGGGGAAGGAGACCGGGGTCTATGCTGGTTGGGTGATATCTGTCTGTTCATGCCCAGTAAGTGTATATATGGTTATAGGGTGGGAATCTCAATGGTTTCCCAAGTAATGACCAGGAGTGGGGAAATAACCCGGTGTCTATGCTGGTTGGATGGCTGTGTCTGTCTGTTCATGTCCAGTAAGTGTATATATGGTTATGGTGTGGAAACCTCAACGGTTACTAAGTTATGACTCAGAGGGCCTACCCACACCCTCACGTTTCACCTCTTGTGACCCCCGGGGCGAGTCCAATTCTGAACCCAGAATCGCCATTTGAGCAAACTAGTAGAGGACTACTCGCCGATGCTACAGACAAAATAGCTATGCTGCAGCCGTTTTTGTTTCGGAGAAGAAGATTTGTGAAGTGTTTTTCCTTTATATTGCTATTTAAAAATGACATTTTTTACCAATTCAGGGGCCATACTTTTGTCAAAATAAATGGAAGAGTTATGGGCATTGTTGGATAAGGTGCAGAATTTGATGGGAAACATTAGTATAAAGTTAAAATGCAATAGCTTGAGTAGTTTTAAAGTAATAAATATATTGCACAAAAACGTTAAGGTGGAGCTGGGGACGCCGACGCCGTGGTGAGTAGGACAGCTCTCATTATTCTTCGAATAGTCGAGCTAATAAAAAAGGCAATGACGCACCCCGAGAAAACACGTGAAGTGTTCACATACTTGACCTTTGACTTTACACTGCTATACATAGATTTGATGACATCTAAACATTTCCCCCGCACCATACTTTATTAATTTATACCATAAAACATCTCTCACTACAAAATCAAAAGCCTTCTTAAAATCAAAAAAAAGCGTAAAATAGCTTGCCTGATTGGTTTAAAGTATGTGATATCAAACCGTTTAGAACAAATATATGATAACTGTGCTCATACCTTTACGAAAACCGGCTTGTGCCTCGATGTGCATATGATATTTTTCTACTCAAGTGATCAATCTAGTATTAAAATTATATAAAATCAGATGGTTAAGTTTAATGTGGAATTAAAATTAATATGCCTATCATTTTAGTAAAGGTAGCAAATCATTAACACTTATGGATTTTGGGAAGTAGTTGTAGCATTGTATTTTCAGCTGTGGTGGCCATTTTGAATTTTTGGTCAACCGGACTTTTATTTAGGATCAGCTAGTTTCAGAGTAATATAGGTGCCGCAACTGTTTTTAACTCAACTATGTAAACACAAATGGCGAACCAATTACACGCCATGCCAGTTTGATAAAGATGCCAAATTAATACCACTGGCTTTTAAGTAATTGCAACACACACTATTTTAGATATATTTTTAGCTCCGTCGGCCATCTTGCATTTCCGGG
>JAWPHD010015910.1:0-52711 GCA_037043455.1 Cyrtodaria siliqua
ATTTAACTCCCAAGTGTGGACCTTGACCTTAAGGTATTGATCAGATTCTTGTTCTCGACAAACGTCATTTGATTCCTAATACAGTGTAAAGAGTCACAGTAATTCCTTCAGTACCTTTCAAAGCTATTATTGAGACCTCAATTGACTCATTTGATCTTTGACTGCCATGTGTGACCTTGTCGCAATTTACTATATGCCTCCTCCTTCGGGGGGCATAAAATGATATATTTCATATATATAGAATAAGAAGCCAATCTACGTTTCAAGGTCCAGAGTGCCTGGTGAGATGGGTAACCTATGTATCCTTTTTATTCAGCTTATAGGACAGTGGGGTACTGTTTTCAAGGTCTGGAGTGCTGGAGGGGTAGATGGGAAACCTATGTAACAAATTTTGTTTGAGCTATAGGACAGTGGGGTGTGTACCGTTACAAGGTCAGAGTAGCCTGGAGTGGATGGGTAACCTATGTACATTTTGTTTCAGCTTGTAGGGACAGTGGGGTACGTTCAAGGTCAAAGTCCTTGGAGAGGAAGAGGATGATTCAACAGAATCCAAACCTTACAATTTTCTGTGACATATTTACTTCAGTAAGTATAAGACAAAACAAATATATACAAGGTGTTGGTATGGCATGTTTTACACATAACCCTAGGTAAGTATCTGTTGGCCTTCTACTACAAACAACAACCTCTTATGGGCTCATTTTGGTCACTAGTATTGACCTTTACTCGCTGTTGGTTTGGACAAAATTATTCCAAGAAAAACAAGTGGTATACTGACAATGGGTATATATTAAAATTGATCATGTGACTTTCAGTTGGAAAGCGTAATAATGCCATGAGATAAATTTAATAAAAACACTAGGTGTAATATATATTGCAAAATGAAGGCTGGATCCATTGCCGTGGATCTTTTCCATTTCAGAAAGGTGAGGCGAGAAAATTGCCTCAATTGATCATGTAGCGGGTTACAAATACTGATTCCAGAAATCCGACGTGACACCTTAAAAAAAGAGGAAAACCCATTTTTACATATGATTTTTTTACAACTTTTCATATTTTAGAGGGGCATACACTGACTGTGTTCCCACTTGGATCTTGCCCCAGGGTCTACTACTTCTTAATTTCTAAAACAAGCAATGATATTAATTTTATTTAATTAGTAAATGCAACGTGTTTGTCCTTAACTTACTGATTGATCTCACCGTATCAAGCTTGATCATTTATAAATTGACATTTACATACCTCTATTTGTTTCGGTTATCATATAACATTTTGTTCAAGTCCGTTTCACAAAGGACTTTCCAGCTGTTATTTCAGTGTGCCTTTTCCTCAATTAGTCCTTTATAAAATTATCATTAAATTTGATTTGATATGAATTATGTCATGACATTGGATTTAGAAACAAACTTTCCCATGGAAATCTTAAATATTTTTTTCATCTCAATGCTTCTTTAAATAAATGAAAACTAAATTCTAATCAGTTTTGGATCAGAAAAAATATAGTTGCAACTAGAATTGAGAATTAATATCAGTATAAAACTAAATACATGTACTCGTACATTGCAACTATGAGAAATAAATTCAAGAAATGACTTGGATTTGTTTTTAAACTGGTAATTTCGGATTAAATTGAGTATGGTTTCAGGGACGTGCAGGGAAGGAGGCACGGTTTAACAGGTCCTTAACCCTTGGGCAGCCGTGATTAACACCTCACATCCTTGTATTATTTGCAGGGACGTGCATGGAAGGAGGCACGGTTACACAGGTCTTAACCTGGGCAGGCGGATTAACCTCACATCCAGTTGGAGCCATCAAGTGTAGTGTCGTTATACCAAGGGTTCCTTGGGCTAAACAATGAAATAAAAATGGGATTTAATGTCTTGATGGCACGGTCATATTAGGTTACATTGGGACAATTACACTCTGGTAGATGAGATGAGTTAACAATTGGGACGTGCCTTGCTAGGGTGTGAATCCACAGATTTCTGCAGCCTCTAAAGTGCAAGGCCATTAGGCCACTGTGCTACTGAGGCCACTAACAAATGAGTCTCCAGGCTGACAAGGTTTGGTAACACTCGATGCCATGGGCAACTTGAGTCACAGTTTATCATCTTATACATATATTTATCCACATAACTTACGGTGGTGGGAGTGGAATAACACCATTCTATATTTTTGGTATACCACCTAGTTTATAAGTATGCAAATAAGCCTATTATGTGCTGTCAAAAAAAATTGATAATGGACTATGATTCACTTCCCGCGGTTTATGTCGGGTTTCGCGGTTTTAAGCGACAGGCAAAAATGCAATAAAAGTCGATATGTGAGTTATGTGATAAATAGAAATCTACTTCGTTTCTCATTCATTATTGTATTAAACTCGTTAGCAAAAAATGATATTATGCCTCGGCAAGGAGCCTCGCATTATAAACGTTTTGCCAACTCGTTTAATAAATTCAATTATGACAGGAGTACTCATGTAAGATCCCTCTATTAAAGTATACTACCTATCTTAAAATTACAAATATATTAGAGTCATATAAATTATAATCTGTTTCCACTCCATAAATTGAAGAAGATGAGGGGGGCAACATATTGTTGTAAGAATTGAGTGGGCAACAATATGTGTAAGAATTGACAAAATCAACAACAGAAATGAAATGTAAACAAAAAGGTTTTCAAAGAGGGGGTGAGGGTGGGGGGGAGAGCGGGGGAGGGTGGGAGTGGGTTGGGGCGTGGGGGAGGGGGAGGAAACCATATATGTATAAGAAATTGGCTAAAACAACAAAGAAAATATGTAAAAAAAAAAAAAAAAAATAAGGTTGGGAGTGTGGGGGCGGGGGGGGGGGTTGCAACCATATATGTGTAAGGAATTGACTAAAACAACACAGAAAATATTAAAAAAAATCAAGTGGTGGGGCGTGGTGGGTGGGGTGGGTGAGGTGGTGTGAGGGGCGTGGTAGGGGGGGGGGGGGGGGGGGGGTGCGGGGAGGTTGGCACATATATGTGTAAAGAATTGACTAAAACAACACAGAAATATTAAAAAAAAATAAAGTGTGGGGCGTGGTGGGTGGAGGGGGGCCGTGGGGGGGGGGGGGGGGGGGGGTGCGGGAGGGTTGCCACATATATATGTGTAAGAATTGGACTAAACAACCACAGAAATATTTTAAAAAAAATAATTTCAAGTGTGGGAGGTGGTTGGGTGGAGTGATGTGGTGAGAGGGTGGGGGGGGGGGGGGGGGGTGGGGGGGGGGGGGGGTGGTGGTGCGGGAGGGTTGCAACATATATGTGTAAGGAATTGACAAAAAGCTCACAGAAATATGTAAAAAAAGAAAAAATCAAGTCTGGGGCGGGGTGGGTGGTGGGGGGAGGAGGGGGGTGGGGTGGTGGGGGGGGCAGGGAGGGTTGCAACATATAGTGTAAGAATGGACCTAAAACAACCACAGAAATATGTAAAAAAAATAAAAAATACCATAAAATAAATAAAAGAGTGTGGAGGGCAGTTGGGGAGGGGGGGGGGGGGGGGGGGGGGGGGAGCACAGGGGATGGACCCAATATGGGTGAAGTAATAAGGTGGCATAATGCTATAACAAATCCCAAACCAAAATAAAGATAATAACATGCTTATATGCAAACCTAGATCTTGCATTTATTGCACATTTTATGGGCCATCACAATTTGGGTTCCATGGGGCAGTGGGGGTCGGGGGTAGGAGGGTGGGTTGGGGTGGGGGGGGTGATGGGGTGAGAGTGAGGAAGGGGGGGTGGGGATGTTGGGTGGCGGGAGGGTTGCAACATATATGTGTAAGAATGACCTAAAAACAACACAGAAATATAAAAAAAAAAAAAAAAAAAAGAAAAATCAAGTGTGGGGCGTGGTGGGTGGGGTGATGTGGTGAGAGGCGGGGGGGGGGCCGGGGGGGGGGGGGCGGGGAGGGTTTGCAAATATATGTTAAGAATTGACTAAAACCAAAACAGAAATATTAAAAAAAAAAATAAAAAAAATCAAGTGTGGGGCGTTGTGGATGGGGAGATGTGGTGAGAGGCAAGGGGGGGGGGGGGGGGGGGGGGGGGCGGGGAGGGTTGCAACATATATGTAGTAAAAATTGATCAAAAGCTCACAGGAATATGTAAAAAAAAAAAACCATTCAAGTCTGGGGTGGGGTGGGGGGGGGTGGGGGTGAGATGGGTGAAGGGAGGGGGGCGGGTGTGGGTGGCGGGGAGGTTGCAACATATATGTGTAAGAATTGGACTAAAACCACACAGAAATATTTAAAAAAAATAATTCAAGAGTGGAGCGTGGTGGGTGGAGTGATGTGGTGAGAGGGCTGGGGGGGGGGGGGGGGAGAGGGGTGGGGGGGGGGGTGCGGGAGGGTTGCAACATATATGTGTAAGAATTTGACAAAAGCTCACAGAAATATTAAAAAAAAAAAAATCAAGTCTGGGGCGGGGTGGGGGTGGGGGGGGGAGGAGGGGGTGGGGTGTGGGTGGAGGGGAGGGGTGTTGCAACATATATGTTAAGAATGGACTAAAACAACCACAGAAATATGTAAAAAAATAAAAAATAACATAAATAATTAAAAGGTGTGGGGAGGGCAGTTGGGGAGGTGGGGGTTGGGGGGGGGGGGGGGGGAGCACATGACCAATATGGGTGAAGTAATAAGATGCATAATTGCTATAACAAATCCCAAACCAAAATTATAGATATATACATGCTTATATGCAAACCTAGAACTGCATTTATTGCACATTTTATGGGGCCATCACAATTTGGGTGCCATGGGCAGTGGGGGCGGGGGTAGAGGGTGGTGAGGGTGGGTGGGGGGGTGATGGGTTGAGAGACAGGGGGGGTGGGGTGTTGGGTGGCGGGGAGGGTTGCAACATATATGTGTAAGGAATTGACTAAAACAACACAGAAATAATAAAAAAAAAAAAAAAAAAAAAATCAAGTGTGGGGGCGTGGTGGGTGGGGTGATGTGGTGAGAGGCGGGGGGGGGGCGGGGGGGGGGGGGAGCGGCGGGTGGGGGGGGGGGGGGGGGGGGCGGGAGGGTTGCAACCATATATGTGTAAGAATTGACTAAAAACAACACAGAAATAATAAAAAAAAAAAAAAAAAAAAAATCAAGTGTGGGCGTAGGTGGGTGGGGTGATGTGGTGAGAGGCGGGCGGTGGGGGGGGGGGGGCGGGAGGGGTTGCAACAATATATGTGTAAGAATTGACAAAAGCTCACAGAAATATTGTAAAAAAAACAAAACATTCAAGTCTGGGGTGGGGTGGGGGGGGTGGGGTGATGGGGTGAGAGGGAGGGGGGGCGGGTGTTGGGGTGGCGGGGAGGGTTGCAACAATATAGTGTAAGATTGACTAAAACACACAGAAAAATTTAAAAAAAAAAATTCAAGTGTGGAGCGTGGTGGGTTGGTAGTGATGTGGTGAGAGGGCGGGGGGGGGGGGGGGGGTGGTGGGGGGGGGGCGGGGGGTGTGGAGGGTTGCAACATATAATGTGTAAGAATTGACAAAGCTCACAGAAATATGTAAGAAAAAAAAAATCAGTCTGGGGCGAGGTGGGGGTGGGGGGGGAGGAGGGGGGGGTGGGGGTGTTGGGGGGCAGGGAGGGTTGCAACATATATGTGTAAGAATAGGCTAAACAACACAGAAATATGTAAAAAAAATAAAAAAATAACATAAATAAATAAAAGTGTGTGGTGGGGGCAGTGGGGAGGGGGGTGGGTGGGGGGGGGGGGGGGGGGGGAGCACATGACCCAATATGAGGGTGAAGTAATAAGATGCATATGCTATAACAAATCCCAACCAAAATTATAGATAGATACATGCTTATATGAAACCTAGATCCTGCATTTATTGCACATTTTATGGGCCATCACTATTGGTTCCATGGGAGTGGGGGAGGGGGTAGAGGGTGGTGGGTGGGGGGGGAGGAGGGAGCCCATGACCCAATATGGGTGAAGTAATAAGATTGCATAATGCTAAACATAATCCCAAAATTATAGATATATACATGCTTACATGCAAACCTAGGGATCGCATTTATTGCACATTTTATGGGGCCATCACAAATTAGGGTCCATGGAGCCCGAAATTTGCAGAAGACAAAAATTACATATCCAACCCTTAACAACATACTGTAAGGAAAACCAATTCCAAATTTAGTTCAGCTAGAACAAAAAAATGTAAGAGATATAATGCCCTGTAAACACAGCTTACCGCAAAAATTGATGTGAAACAGACATATTTTAAGGGCTATCAGATTTGGGGTTCCCATGGGAGCCCAGGGGTGTTACAGGAACCAAATTACTTAAGCAGACCTTACGATAATGCTAAAAGGAAGCGAATGGCCAAATTTGGTTGTGCTAGGGTAAGAATTGTAAGAGGATATAGCTTGTAAACACGCTTACACCAAAATTTGATGTGATATGGGGCACATTTTATGGGCTATCTAATTTGCGGTTCCATGGAGCCATGGGTTACAGGAACCAAAATTGCTTATGCAGCCCTTAGATAATGCTACAAGGAAGCCCATAAACAAATTTGGTTGTGGTAGGATAAGGGAAATGTAGAAGATATAGACTTGTAAACACAGCCTACCACCGAAACCATGATGTGGGGACGCCAGACCGCCGGACGCCGACACCGGGGTGATTCCATAAGCTCTCTTTTCTTCGAATAGTCGAGCTAAAAATCAGAAAAAAAAAGATAATATTTTGAGTGAAGCTTTAAACAAGAAGAAGGGTGAAAAATATTTCGTTTTAGGTGTGGGTAAAGAAATAATACAATAGTAAGTATAATTGGTATTGTGTTTGCAAAGTATTTAAGCATACAAATATTTGTTTTTGTTTAGATAGGTGAACAATTTTTCCAGTTTAAGGAAAAACAATGGCGGATTTTTTCCCCAAAATGGTTAAAAAATCATTTTATGCAGCTTGAGGTCAACAATCATCAAATAATATAAATATATTAATTATAAAATAAATACTAGTAGCTCTGTTGCATGATGCTCAGCACATAAAAGGTAGTTCTTATGACAGGTCAGGGCTGGTGCCGTATAAGGTGGACTGGGGGGGTATCATGTCGTGTTTATGGGGGGGTAATCCAGACCCTGGGCAGTGATGGTATATGGGGACAGTATTATATCTCATGTGTTTATGGTGTGGCAATCCAGTCCTGGGCAGTGAGTTATATGACAGTAATTATGTCAATTGTGTTTAATGGATGTGTAATCAGACTGGGCAGTGAGGGTATATGGACGGTATATATGTCATGTGTTTATGGTGTGGTAATTCCAATGGGCCACTGGGCAGTGAGGGTATATGATATTATATATGTCCATGTGTTATGGTGTGGCAATCCAGACCTGGGCAGTGAGGGTATATGACAGTATATATTGTCATTGTGTTTATGGTGTGGCAATCTAGACCTGGGCAGTGCGATATGACATATATGTGTCTGTGTTTAATGGGTGTGGTATTCCAGACGGGCAGTGAGGTTATATGACAGTATATATGTCATGTGTTTATGGGTGTGGTAATCCAGTGAACCTGGCAGTGAGGGTATTGGGACAGTATATAGGTCATGTGGTTTATGGTGTGGTAATCCAGACCTGGGCAGTGAGGTATAAGACAGTATATATGTCATGTGTTTATGGTTGTGTAAGCCAGGGACTTGGGGCAGTGAGGTAATATGACAGTATATATGACCATGGGTTTTGGTGTGGTAATCCAGACCTGGGATGGGAGGAGTGGGTATATGGCAGGTATATATGTCATGTGGTTTATGGTGTGGCCAATCACAGGGACCTGGGCGGTGAGGTATATGACAGTATATAGTCATGTGTTTATGGTGTGGGTAAATCCAGACCTGGTGCAGTGACGTATATGACTGTATATTTTGTCATTGCAGTTTGTGCCATTCCTGGCAGTGAGGTATATGACAGTATTTTGTCATTACAGTTTGTGCCAGACCTGGGCCAATGAGGTAATATGCAGTATATTTTGTCATACAGTTTGTGCAGACCTGGGTAGTGAGGTATATGACAGTATATTTTGGTCATTACAGTTTGTGCCCCATACCTGGGCAATGAGGTATATGACAGTATATTTGTCAGTGCAGTTGAGCCTTAGACCTGGCAGTGGGTATAGGACAGTATATTTTGTCCACTGCAGGTTTGTGCCAGACCACGGGCAGTGAGATCTACGACCGTATCAATGAGACTGTCCGAAGGTATCAAGAGTTGTAGACTCGGCCAATCTGGATGAAATTTCCGAACAGTTAACCATCCAAGTTTCAATGGACAAACATTACACAACCAGTAGGGTTTGGACATTACAGAAAATAACCAAATTTGGTTGATAACTGCTTCTGGAATATAAATTCTTGTCAATGTTTTGTCAATTTGTATTAATAGTTTGCTGGTTATACTATGTTATAAATTGATTTAAAGGGAATATAAATAACATGTAGACATTCATCGCCTTCACCACTATGCCACCATCTAGTGTGTGAAATAAACTGTGCCACTTGAAGCACCTGTATACAACCTGAAACTATGTTTTGGTTGCCATGTCAGCAGAAACCGATTTTTTTTCAGGACATTGTAAATTTGTTAATTTTCTTGCAGATTTTTGAAGCGTTGGAAACTGCAAACTTGACAGGAATGGCCGATGGTCTCATAGAAGTGGCAGATACAATAGTTCATCAGGTAAGTATATACATATATATGTGTTGTTGTCTACTGCAGTCTGTAGGTGATGTGATGGCCGATGGTCTCATAGCAGTGGTGATGCACTTATCTATCAGGTAAGTATACATATATTGTGTGTGTGGGGTATATTGCAGCATGAAGGGTGAACAAATTACTATGTAATTATATATAAATAAAGAACAATAGAATAGTTTTCTGCATGTGATAATTTGTTTGTACACAACAGTTGTCTTATTTTCCGCTTTAAACATGTTGAACTAATTTTATAATTAAAAAAGTAATTGTGACTTAATGCTTGTGAACATTTCATTTCCAGTCAGGAATATGAGTCTGTTGAAAATCTAAAACAGCCTTATGTGGTTGGCCCTAAAGCATGCAGACTGGCCAGGAACATGCATATTCAGCGCACTAGACGAATGCATATATTTGTGTTGTATAATTACTGGTCAGGAACATGCATATTTAGCACACTGGATGAATGCATATATTGTGTTGTATAATACTGGCCAGGAACATGCATATATTGTGTTGTGTAATACTGGCCAGGAACATGCATATTTAGCACACTGGATGAATGCATATATTGTGTTGTATAATACTGGCCAGGAACATGCATATTTAGCACACTGGATGAATGCATATATTGTGTTGTATAATACAGGCCAGGAATATGCATATTTAGCACACTGGATGAATGCATATATTGTGTTGTGTAATACTGGCCAGGAACATGCTATTGACCACACTGGATGAATGCATATATTGTGTTGTATAATACTGGCCAGGAACATGCATATTTAGCACACTGATGAATGCATATATTGTGTTGTGTAATACTGGCCAGGAACATGCATATTCAGCACACTGGATGAATGCATATTTTGTGTTGTGTAATACTGGCCAGGAACATGCATATTTAGCACACTGGATGAATGCATATATTGTGTTGTGTAATACTGGCCTGGAACATGCATATTAAGCACACTGGATCATATATTGTGTTGTATAATACTGGCCAGGAACATGCATATTTTAGCACACTGGATGAATGCATATATTGTGTTGTGTAATACTGTCCAGGAACATGCATATTAAGCACACTGGATGAATGCACATTTTGTGTTGTGTAATACTGGCCTGGAACATGCATATTCAGCACACTGGATGAATGCATATTTTGTGTTGTGTAATACTGGCCAGGAACATGCATATATATTCAGCACACTAGATGAATGCGTATTTTGTGTTGTGTAATACTGGCCAGGAACATGCATATTCAGCACACTGGATGAATGCATATTTTGTGTTGTGTAATACTGGCCTGGAACATGCATAATTCAGCACACTGGATGAATGCGTATTTTGTGTTGTGTAATACTGGCCTGGAACATGCATATTCAGCACACTGGATGAATGAATATTTTGTGTTGTGTAATGCTGGCCAGGAACACGCATATTTAGCGCACTGGATGAATGCTTATTTTGTGTTATGTAATACTAGCCGGGAACATGCATATTCAGCACACTGATGAATGCATATTTTGTGTTATGTAATTTCAGGGCTATTCCGATTCCTACCGATACATTGCTCAACAGCTGCAGTACCTCGATCAACACACCACGACACCGCTTAAACAGTCTTTGGTAATATTAGAGAGCAACAAGAAATGTTAACACACACTTTATTTCGCTTCCCAAAGCAGCAGAGTTACATGTTGTTCTTTTTTATGCCCAAAGTGGTCTATTATGTTGTGCTGTTGTCCGTTTGTCTGTCTGTCTGTCCAAACACATTCAGTACCTTAGGCAGTTGGGTGTGTGGCTTAACACAAAATAATTCAATACAATTTATTTGGTAATCAAGCATATTGTTGTGGAGGTGGTCATTCCTTTGACCTTAGGAAAAAACACTTAAGGTACATCCATCTGTCTGTCCATTAATTTTTACCTGACAACTGATTGTGGCTAATAACTCACGAAGTTAAAGGTCTAAAACAATTAAATGTGTACACATCTTTAGCATGATCCAATGAATACATCTGATAAAGCCCCATAAATAATTCTGTTTCATATATTTTGAATTATTGTAACTGCGACAGGTAAAAGGTGAATAATCGATTCCTAATTGTATATCCTCCAAGCTCCCAAATATAACAGGTGATGAAAAAATCGTTCCTAAAAAGGTACTTGAACCCAATGTCTCTGGTTTACTGTAACTGCGATTGAAATTCGTCCCTAAACTTCTAATTATACAGAAGAACCACTGCTGATGTTTCTCAGGACGAAGCCCCCAAAAATAACGGGTGGTAAACCAAGACTCGAACCAGGGTCTCTGGTTTACCATACCAGCGCTCTAACCACTGACCTATCGAGGACACGGTTAGGAACTGATTTTTCACCATTTACCTGTACCCAGTTACATAATTCCCATTTAAACCTGCACCTTATCCTTTGCCTGTTGCAAGTGATGGTAGCTATATTAGGTCTACAACAATAAAACTGTGCACTCATCTTCAACATGATCTAATGAATACATCTTATAAAAGACTCATATTATAAACAATTCTTATTTTTTGAGTTATTTCCCTTTGAAAAAGGTCTAATCTGGAACTTAACCTTGCAAATGGCGCTTGTATTCCCCACTAGGCGGTGCTCTTGTTGCACATGGTGAACAAACGATCAATTAAACCCATCCAAACTCAATTTCTTCTATTTCGCAATGTGAAAGTTAATGGTTCACGCTATTTCCCGGATCAGAACTTTTCGATACCATCTGAATAATGAGCATAATAATACTTAAATATCTATTAAAGGAACACAAGGCAATCTTGAAGTGTTTATCAAGCACTGAAATTATGATCAATTTTGTTTGGCATCTACCCACAATGTTACCTGAAATTACCTACAGTGGTAGATATACCCACGAAGTTACCTGAAATTACATACGGTGGACATACAGTGGCAGATCTACCCTCAAGTTACCTGAAATTACATACAGTGGTGGATCTACCCTCAAAGTTACCTGAAATTACATACAGTGGTGGATCTACTCAAAGTTACCTGAAATTACCTATAGTGGTGGATCTACCCTCAAAGTTGCACAATATGACCTATTTATGCAATATGACCTATTTATGTGTCGACGTGCCGTAAAACACCATTCATTCATCATTCTACCCTCAAAGTTACCTGAAATTACATACTGAAATTACATACAGTGGTGGATCTACCCTCAAAATTACCTGAAATTACATACAGTGGTGGATCTACCCTCAAAATTACCTGAAATTACATACAGTGGTGGATCTACCCACAAAGTTACCTGAAATTACATACAGTGGTGGATCTACCCTCAAAGTTACCTGAAATTACATACAGTGGTGGATCTACCCACAAGGTTACCTGAAATTACCTATAGTGGTGGATCTACCCACAAAGTTACCTGAAATTACATACAGTGGTGGATCTACCTCAAAGTTACCTGAAATTACATACAGTGGTGGATCTACCTCAAAGTTACCTGAAACTACATACTGAAATTACATACAGTGGTGGATCTACCCTCAACGTTACCTGAAATTACATACAGTGGCAGATCTACCCTCAAAGTTACCTGAAATTACATACAGTGGTGGATCTACCCTCAAAGTTACCTAAAATTACCTATAGTGGTGGATCTACCCTCAAAGTTACCTGAAATTACATACTGAAATTACATACAGTGGTGGATCTACCCTCAAAATTACCTGAAATTACATACAGTGGTGGATCTACCCTCAAAATTACCTGAAATTACATACAGTGGTGGATCTACCACAAAGTTACCTGAAATTACATACAGTGGTGGATCTACCCTCAAAGTTACCTGAAATTACATACAGTGGTGGATCTACCCTCAACGTTACCTGAAATTACCTATAGTGGTGGATCTACCCTCAAAGTTACCTGAAATTACATACAGTGGTGGATTTACCACAAAGTTACCTGAAATTACATACAGTGGTGGATCTACCCTCAACGTTACCTGAAATTACCTATAGTGGTGGATCTACCCTCAAAGTTACCTGAAATTACCTATAGTGGTGGATCTACCCTCAACGTTACCTGAAATTACCTATAGTGGTGGATCTACCCTCAAAGTTACCTGAAATTACATACAGTGGTGGATCTACCCTCAAAGTTACCTGAAATTACATACAGTGGTGGATCTACCCTCAACGTTACCTGAAATTACCTATAGTGGTGGATCTACCCTCAAAGTTACCTGAAATTACATACAGTGGTGGATCTACCCTCAAAGTTACCTGAAATTACATACAGTGGTGGATCTACCCACAAGGTTACCTGAAATTACCTATAGTGGTGGATCTACCCACAAAGTTACCTGAAATTACATACAGTGGTGGATCTACCCTCAAAGTTACCTGAAATTACATACAGTGGTGGATCTACCCTCAACATTACCTGAAATTACATACAGTGGTGGATCTACCCTCAACGTTACCTGAAATTACCTATAGTGGTGATCTACCCTCAAAGTTACCTGAAATTACATACAGTGGTGGATCTACCCTCAAAATTACCTGAAATTACATACAGTGGTTGATCTACCCTCAAAATTACCTGAAATTACATACAGTGGTGATCTACCCACAAAGTTACCTGAAATTACATACAGTGGTGGATCTACCCTCAAAGTTACCTGAAATTACATACAGTGGTGATCTACCCTCAAATTACCTGAAATTACATACAGTGGTGGATCTACCCACAAAGTTACCTGAAATTACATACAGTGGTGGATCTACCCTCAAAGTTACCTGAAATTACATACAGTGGTGGATCTACCCACAAGGTTACCTGAAATTACCTATAGTGGTGGATCTACCCACAAAGTTACCTGAAATTACATACAGTGGTGGATCTACCCTCAAAGTTACCTGAAATTACATACAGTGGTGGATCTACCTCAAAGTTACCTGAAACTACATACTGAAATTACATACAGTGGTGGATCTACCCTCAACGTTACCTGAAATTACATACAGTGGCAGATCTACCCTCAAAGTTACCTGAAATTACATACAGTGGTGGATCTACCCTCAAAGTTACCTGAAATTACATACAGTGGTGGATCTACCCTCAAAGTTACCTAAAATTACCTATAGTGTGGATCTACCCTCAAAGTTACCTGAAATTACATACTGAAATTACATACAGTGGTGGATCTACCTCAAAATTACCTGAAATTACATACAGTGGTGGATCTACCCTCAAAATTACCTGAAATTACATACAGTGGTGGATCTACCCACAAAGTTACCTGAAATTACATACAGTGGTGGATCTACCCTCAAAGTTACCTGAAATTACATACAGTGGTGGATCTACCCTCAACGTTACCTGAAATTACCTATAGTGGTGGATCTACCCTCAAAGTTACCTGAAATTACATACAGTGGTGGATCTACCCTCAAAATTACCTGAAATTACATACAGTGGTGGATCTACCCCCAAAATTACCTGAAATTACATACAGTGGTGGATCTACCCTCAAAATTACCTGAAATTACATACAGTGGTGGATCTACCCACAAAGTTACCTGAAATTACATACAGTGGTGGATCTACCCACAAAGTTACCTGAAATTACATACAGTGGTGGATCTACCCACAAAATTACCTGAAATTACATACAGTGGTGGATCTACCTACAAAGTTACCTGAAATTACATACAGTGGTGGATCTACCCACAAAGTTACCTGGTTCAATAATAACATTAAACTGTGGGATTCCTCTGAATCATTCTCCAATCTCTCTGAGGCGACTTTAATTAACCTACAATGGGTCGATGGCCGTTAAACATATTCAGTTGAATATTACCTTTGCTTTTACAAACTGTTTAATCTGCTAATTCAAAGGAGACGCGGTTATTAAGTGTCTTACATAAAGTTACGATGTTTGAACACATTTATGATGCAAAGGTTAACAGTAATGTAATTAATGGTAATGTAGTTAATAGTAATGTAATTAATAGTAATGTAATTAATGGTAATGTAATTAACAATAATGTAATTAACGGTAATGTAATTAAGGTAATGTAATTAATGACGGTAATGTAATTAATGGTAATTTAATTAATGGTAATGTAATTAACGGTAATGTTATTAACGGTAATGTAATTAACGGTTATTTAATTAATGGTAATGTAGTTAATGGTAAGGTAATTAATGGTAATGTAATTAACGGTAATGTAATTAACGGTTATGTAATTAACGGTAATGTAATTAACAGTAATTTAATTAATGGTAATGTAATTAATAGTAATGTAATTAACGGTAATGTAATTAAAGGTAATGTAATTAATAGTAATGTAGTTAATAGTAATGTAATATTTGTAATGAGATTGATTTGAGTACATACTTTCTTTTTTTTACTCGGCATACTATTAATTGTTAATATTCCCCCTGTTTCAGGAAAGTCTGGAACCAGTTTGGACAACCTGAATGTGATTGGGAACCAAATGCAGGTCTGTTTCATTTATTATATCCAGCACAGCATAAACATTATGTAGCATTGCAGACACTTTGGGATCACTTTGTCCATCGTCCGTCATTTGTCTTTCGTCCGTCACACTTTAACCTGTAACCTAACCTTGGCCATAACTTGAAAAGTATTTGACCTATGTTCATAAAACTTCACACACATCTTTATCTTACCCAAAGAAATGTTGTTACACATGTCCAATAACTCCCAACTTTTATTTTGCAGAGTTTTCTAAAAGTTGAACCTGCAACCTAACCAAGCTCATAACTTGGCAAAATGTTGACCTATGCTCATAAAACTTTATATAGTTCTTCCTTTTCAATTATCCAATACAGAGTTATACCCATTTTCATTAACTTTAACAATTAAAAAAAATCTGCTCCATAATTCATGAAGGATTGCATCCCCTGTCTTCAAACTTTATACAGTAAATCTCACTTATAGTGAACTCGGTTATAGCGAATACTCAGTTATAGCGAATACTCAGTTATAGCGAATACTCAAGTTATAACAAAGTTTTTTTTCAATCCCCGGCGAGCTTCTTCTTTGCGTCAAAAGAAAAAAATTAGGATATAGCTAACACTGATATAGCGAATTCTCGGTTATAGTGAAGCCATTCAAAGAAACCATCGTAAATTACCTTTTTATAGGAAATTGGCCATTTTTGTTAACAATACTTCGGCATGTTTCGGTATTTTTCGGTATTAAACGTAAGCCTGGAGAAGTGCAAGTTTTCACAACTTTGTCAAAAGGAATGTGTTAATTGGTATTTGCACCATAATTAAATGGTTTTAATAAACAGGTTGTTTGATATAATTTCCAAAGTGTTAGCGTCTATCAAGTATAAAAATTTACTGTAGTTAGATTGTACTTGATGATATAAGCACAAGGCAGGCGACACAAGTGTTCCATGGAACACCCTTTCAGTTATTTCCCGCACAGAATAAAAATTATTGTCATGTTCATTTGTAATAAGCACACTATGTAAAAGTAAGTTTTTAATACAAGTGATCACTAAAGCTAGTTTAACTGTAGCTGGACCTTGGTAGCTGTGGGGTTAGCACTTTGTAGTCCTCAGGCTGCCCCGCGTGGGTTTGCTTCCTGGCAGAGACATGTCTTACGGGAAACTTCATCCTTCATCTCGTCTCCCTCTGGGGTTACTGTCCCAATATTACCTAATATGATGTAATAACACCCCATTTCAGGTGAACACAATTGCTAAATATTTGTTCTGCAATGCTGATGTAGTACATACTTGTTTTGCAATGCTGATATTGTACATACTTGTTTTGCAATGCTGATGTAGTACATATTTGATCTGCAATGCTGATATAGTACATACTTGTTTTGCAATGCTGATATAGTACATATTTGATCTGCAATGCTGATATAGTACATATTTGATCTGCAATGCTGATATAGTACATACTTGTTTTGCAATGCTGATATAGTACATAATTTGATCTGCAATGCTGATATAGTACATATTTGATCTGCAATGCTGATATAGTACATATTTGTTCTGCAATGCTGATATAGTACATATTTGATCTGCAATGCTGATATAGTACATATTTGATCTGCAATGCTGATATAGTACATACTTGTTTGCAATGCTGATATAGTACATACTTGATCTGCAATGCTGATATAGTACATACTTGTTTTGCAATGCTGATATAGTACATACTTGTTTTGCAATGCTGATATAGTACATACTTGTTTTGCAATGCTGATATAGTACGTACTTGTTCTGCAATGCTGATATAGTACATACTTGTTCTGCAATGCTGATATAGTACATACTTGTTTTGCAATGCTGATATAGTACATAATTGTTTTGCAATGCTGATATTGTACATTATTGTTTTGCAATGCTGATATTGTACATAATTGTTTTGCAATGCTGATATAGTACATACTTGTTTTGCAATGCTGATATAGTACATATTTGTTCTGCAATGCTGATATAGTACATACTTGTTCTGCAATGCTGATATAGTACATACTTGTTTTGCAATGCTGATATAGTACATACTTGTTTTGCAATGCTGATATAGTACGTATGTGTTCTGCAATGCTGATATAGTACGTACTTGTCTGCAATGCTGATATAGTACATACTTGTTTTGCAATGCTGATATAGTACATACTTGTTTTGCAATGCTGATATAGTACATAATTGTTTTGCAATGCTGATATTGTACATTATTGTTTTGCAATGCTGATATTGTACATAATTGTTTTGCAATGCTGATATAGTACATACTTGTTCTGTAATGCTGATATAGTACATACTTGTTTTGCAATGCTGATATAGTACATACTTGTTTTGCAATGCTGATATAGTACATATTTGTTTTGCAATGCTGATATAGTACATACTTGTTCTGCAATGCTGATGTAGTACATAATTGTTTTGCAATGCTGATATTGTACATAATTGTTTTGCAATGCTGATATTGTACATTATTGTTTTGCAATGCTGATATTGTACATACTTGTTTTGCAATGCTGATATTGTACATAATTGTTTTGCAATGCTGATATTGTACATAATTGTTTTGCAATGCTGATATTGTACATAATTGTTTTGCAATACTGATATAGTACATAATTGTTTTGCAATGCTGATATAGTACATACTTGTTCTGCAATGCTGATGTAGTACATAATTGTTTTGCAATGCTGATATTGTACATAATTGTTTTGCAATGCTGATATTGTACATTATTGTTTTGCAATGCTGATATAGTACATATTTGTTTTTCAATGCTGATATAGTACACATTTGTTTTACAATGCTGATATAGTACATATTTGTTTTACAATGCTGATATAGTACATATTTGTTTTTCAATGCTGATATAGTACATATTTGTTTTACAATGCTGATATAGTATAGTACATATTTGTTTTACAATGCTGATAAAGTACATATTTGTTCTACAATGCTGATATAGTACATATTTGTTCTGCAATGCTGATATAGTATATATTTGATCTGCAATGCTGATATAGTACATATTTGATCTGCAATGCTGATATAGTACATATTTGATCTGCAATGCTGATATAGTACATATTTGTTCTGCAATGCTGATATAGTACATATTTGATCTGCAATGCTGATATAGTACATATTTGTTTTACAATGCTGATATAGTACATATTTGTTCTGCAATGCTGATATAGTATATACTTGTTCTGCAATGCTGATATAGTACATATTTGTTTTGCAATGCTGATATAGTATATACTTGTTCTGCAATGCTGATATAGTACATATTTGTTTTGCAATGCTGATATAGTACATATTTGTTCTGCAATGCTGATATAGTATATATTTGATCTGCAATGCTGATATAGTACATATTTGATCTGCAATGCTGATATAGTACATATTTGTTTTACAATGCTGATATAGTACATACTTGTTTTTGCAATGCTGATATAGTACATACTTGTTCTGCAATGCTGATATAGTATATATTTGTTCTGCAATGCTGATATAGTATATACTTGTTCTGCAATGCTGATATAGTACATATTTGTTCTGCAATGCTGATATAGTACATACTTGTTCTGCAATGCTGATATAGTACATACTTGTTCTGCAATGCTGATGTAGTACATACTTGTTTTGCAATGCTGATATAGTACATATTTGATCTGCAATGCTGATATAGTACATATTTGTTTTGCAATGCTGATATAGTACATACTTGTTTTACAATGCTGATATAGTACATATTTGTTTTGCAATGCTGATATAGTACATACTTGTTCTGCAATGCTGATATAGTACATACTTGTTCTGCAATGCTGATATAGTACATACTTGTTTTGCAATGCTGATATAGTACATACTTGTTTTGCAATGCTGATATAGTACATATTTGTTTTGCAATGCTGATATAGTACATATTTGTTCTGCAATGCTGATATAGTACATACTTGTTTTGCAATGCTGATATAGTACATACTTGTTTTGCAATGCTGATATAGTACATACTTGTTCTGCAATGCTGATATAGTACATACTTGTTTTGCAATGCTGATATAGTACATATTTGTTCTGCAATGCTGATATAGTACATACTTGTTCTGCAATGCTGATATAGTACATACTTGTTTTGCAATGCTGATATAGTACATACTTGTTTTGCAATGCTGATATAGTACATACTTGTTTTGCAATGCTGATATAGTACATACTTGTTCTGCAATGCTGATATAGTACATACTTGTTTTGCAATGCTGATATAGTACATACTTGTTTTGCAATGCTGATATAGTACATACTTGTTCTGCAATGCTGATATAGTACATACTTGTTTTGCAATGCTGATATAGTACATACTTGTTCTGCAATGCTGATATAGTACATATTTGTTCTGCAATGCTGATATAGTACATACTTGTTTTGCAATGCTGATATAGTACATACTTGTTTTACAATGCTGATATAGTACATATTTGTTTTGCAATGCTGATATAGTACATACTTGTTCTGCAATGCTGATATAGTACATACTTGTTCTGCAATGCTGATATAGTATATACTTGTTTTGCAATGCTGATATAGTACATACTTGTTTTGCAATGCTGATATAGTACATACTTGTTCTGCAATGCTGATATAGTACATATTTGTTCTGCAATGCTGATATAGTACATACTTGTTCTGCAATGCTGATATAGTACATATTTGTTCTGCAATGCTGATATAGTACATATTTGTTTTGCAATGCTGATATAGTACATACTTGTTCTGCAATGCTGATATAGTACATATTTGTTCTGCAATGCTGATATAGTATATACTTGTTTTGCAATGCTGATATAGTACATACTTGTTCTGCAATGCTGATATAGTATATATTTGTTCTGCAATGCTGATATAGTATATACTTGTTCTGCAATGCTGATATAGTACATATTTGTTCTGCAATGCTGATATAGTACATATTTGTTTTGCAATGCTGATATAGTACATACTTGTTCTGCAATGCTGATATAGTACATATTTGTTCTGCAATGCTGATATAGTATATACTTGTTTTGCAATGCTGATATAGTACATATTTGTTCTGCAATGCTGATATAGTACATATTTGTTTTGCAATGCTGATATAGTACATACTTGTTTTACAATGCTGATATAGTACATATTTGTTCTGCAATGCTGATATAGTATATACTTGTTTTGCAATGCTGATATAGTACATATTTGTTCTGCAATGCTGATATAGTACATACTTGTTTTACAATGCTGATATAGTACATATTTGTTCTGCAATGCTGATATAGTACATATTTGTTTTGCAATGCTGATATAGTACATACTTGTTTTACAATGCTGATATAGTACATATTTGTTCTGCAATGCTGATATAGTACATACTTGTTTTGCAATGCTGATATAGTACATATTTGTTCTGCAATGCTGATATAGTACATATTTGTTTTGCAATGCTGATATAGTACATACTTGTTTTACAATGCTGATATAGTACATATTTGTTCTGCAATGCTGATATAGTACATACTTGTTTTACAATGCTGATATAGTACATATTTGTTCTGCAATGCTGATATAGTATATAGTACATATTTGTTTTGCAATGCTGATATAGTACATACTTGTTTTACAATGCTGATATAGTACATACTTGTTCTGCAATGCTGATGTAGTACATAATTGTTTTGCAATGCTGATATAGTACATACTTGTTCTGCAATGCTGATATAGTACATATTTGTTCTGCAATGCTGATATAGTACATACTTGTTTTGCAATGCTGATATAGTACATATTTGTTTGCAATGCTGATATAGTACATACTTGTTTTGCAATGCTGATATAGTACATATTTGTTTTGCAATGCTGATATAGTACATACTTGTTCTGCAATGCTGATATAGTACATACTTGTTTTGCAATGCTGATATAGTACATAATTGTTCTGCAATGCTGATATAGTACATACTTGTTCTGCAATGCTGATATAGTACATACTTGTTTTGCAATGCTGATAAAGTACATACTTGTTTTGCAATGCTGATATAGTACATACTTGTTTTGCAATGCTGATATAGTACATACTTGTTCTGCAATGCTGATATAGTATATATTTGTTCTGCAATGCTGATATAGTATATACTTGTTCTGCAATGCTGATATAGTACATATTTGTTTTGCAATGCTGATATAGTACATACTTGTTTTACAATGCTGATATAGTACATACTTGTTCTGCAATGCTGATATAGTACATACTTGTTCTGCAATGCTGATATAGTACATACTTGTTCTGCAATGCTGATATAGTACATACTTGTTTTACAATGCTGATATAGTACATACTTGTTCTGCAATGCTGATATAGTATATATTTGTTCTGCAATGCTGATATAGTATATACTTGTTCTGCAATGCTGATATAGTACATATTTGTTCTGCAATGCTGATATAGTACATACTTGTTTTGCAATGCTGATATAGTACATACTTGTTTTGCAATGCTGATATAGTACATACTTGTTTTGCAATGCTGATATAGTACATACTTGTTTTGCAATGCTGATATAGTACATACTTGTTCTGCAATGCTGATATAGTACATACTTGTTTTGCAATGCTGATATAGTACATACTTGTTTTACAATGCTGATATAGTACATACTTGTTCTGCAATGCTGATATAGTATATATTTGTTCTGCAATGCTGATATAGTATATACTTGTTCTGCAATGCTGATATAGTACATATTTGTTCTGCAATGCTGATATAGTACATATTTGTTTTGCAATGCTGATATAGTACATACTTGTTCTGCAATGCTGATATAGTACATATTTGTTCTGCAATGCTGATATAGTATATACTTGTTTTGCAATGCTGATATAGTACATATTTGTTCTGCAATGCTGATATAGTACATATTTGTTTTGCAATGCTGATATAGTACATACTTGTTTTGCAATGCTGATATAGTACATATTTGTTTTGCAATGCTGATATAGTACATACTTGTTTTACAATGCTGATATAGTACATACTTGTTCTGCAATGCTGATATAGTACATATTTGTTTTGCAATGCTGATATAGTACATACTTGTTTTACAATGCTGATATAGTACGTACTTGTTCTGCAATGCTGATATAGTACGTACTTGTTCTGCAATGCTGATATAGTACATACTTGTTTTGCAATGCTGATATAGTACATACTTGTTTTGCAATGCTGATATAATACATATTTGTTTTGCAATGCTGATATAGTACATACTTGTTCTGCAATGCTGATATAGTATATACTTGTTTTGAAGTGCTGATATAGTATCCCCATTTCCTATTGATTCGTGCCACCCTATTGAATTTGTGCTCTTACAATTGACATAATAACACCACTTGTGTACTTTTGCGCATGTCCAAATTCTATTAAATTATTGCCAAGATTTTCTTCCTGTCTACAAAACTCGCGAAAACCACCGGAAATGAGGGTAAAACAGGTAAAATACATGTTGTCAATATACTGCAGTTAAACGTTTTATACAACAAAATCTTACCAGCATGTGCTACATTTGCTAAAAAAAAATTATAAGAAAATAAAACAGGTCAAGTCTATTTCTCACTCGCTTCCATTTTAATAAAATATTACAGCCAAATGCCTGATCAGATCTACACATTTCCCACTGGGGACCTCTTTTTGGATAAGCCAATCAGAAAGCACGAATTCAATAGGAAGCTTCTGGCTGATTTAGATCAGTTGACGTGACCTTCTTTAAGCCTGCTTTTTCACTTTCTCTTTGGCATTTGAAGGTTTTTTGATGATAGTTTATAGTTACTGAAATGTTTATCTAGTTATATATTAAAATATTTTTTTAATACCTTCAACCTATAGCGCGCATGCACAGATCGATCTGTTAAGAGGCACAAATTTACAGGAGAAGGGCATACATATTTGTTTTGCAATGCTGATGTAGTGCATATTTGTTCTGCAATGCTGATATAGTACATATTTGTTCTGCAATGCTGATATAGTACATATTTGTTTTGCAATGCTGATATAGTACATATTATTCTATACCTAATTTATACGTCCAATCGTAGACGCTCTTTCGAGTCATGTGACCGTACAATATATTTCCGTATCGGGACGCACGCGCGTACAAAATATCCCGCATTCTTTTCGTATTGTACGCTTCACAGGTCCCATGTTAAACCTATGATGAAGACCGAAACGCGTGAAAAGGTTCCGAATGAAAATCAGAACCGACAGGATTCTGTCAAATACATAACCATAAACTGTTAACAAATCATTGAAAAACTATACTGAAAACCTATCTATTGCACATATTTTATTTTATTTTTCCTTATCACATAAACAAAACTATCATAATATATAATTGTGAAAAACTGACTTTCCAGTTCCGTAGTATTAAATCATCGTTGACAAGTAAAAATAAAGGTATAGAATAAAAAGGTTACTTAACATGGTTCTGTACAATACGGGATATATTTGGACTCGTACACAGCTGGAAAAAATCATATTGGACTCGCCTAACGGCTCGTCCAATATGACTTTTCCAGCTGTGTACTCGTCCAAATATATCTCCGTATTGTACAGAACCATGTTAAATAACCTATAATTAGTTTTACAATGCTGATATAGTACATATTTGTTCTGCAATGCTGATATAGTACATATTAGTTTTACAATGCTGATATAGTACATATTAGTTTTACAATGCTGATATAGTACATATTTGTTTTGCAATGCTGATATTGTACATATTTGTTCTGCAATGCTGATATTGTACATGTTTGTTTTGAAATGCTGATATAGTACAGCACCTGTTGAAGGGCATTTGTTGATTTACATGTATACATAATTTATATTACTACCATATCATCCCTTATTTGTAAATAGTTTTATCTTTATATATTGCATTAATTTTATTTACTACTTCATTTCTTCATCTTTCATCAGTTTTTATGCACACTATGAGCTATTTATTTGTCGACTGCCATAAAACACCATTCATTCTGATATAGTACATCTTTGTTTTGAAATGTCAACTTCAGTCTGCAGTGACGGGTCTGTCTGGCACATTGACTGATCTTCAGGCATTCATCGAAACCCAGGCTACACAAACTGTCATACAGGTTGGTCATGGAATTATTTCCTTAGCAGGGTAGACTCTACCACAACGACTTTCAGAGGTTGCCATAAGTAATATGTATAAAAGTGGGTCATTCATTAGTACAAAAAAATAGGGAGTGGTATGTCATAAATTTCGTGAAGAACTGTTTATATCTGTTGAAAAATTGTCTAGGTATCAAATTTGATGCAGCTCGAATCTGGTAATTTTTAGCTCTACTGGTCAAAGGCCAACAGAGCTTATGGGATGGCGAGTCGTCATCGTCGTCCGTTAACTTTTGCCTTGTGAACACGATAGGGTCTTCATTTTTAATCGGATCTTTACCAAACTTTGTGAGGGTCTTTGTATCAATAAAGGCTCAAACAAGTTTGAAAACCAGCCATATCGGATTAGTTTCACCAGAGTTTAACGGCCCTTGATTTGCTCAAAAATGCCATACTTGGCCTTGTGAACACTGTACCACCTTCATGTTTTATTTGATCTTTACTAAACTTGCACATATTTTTAATATTGATGAAAGGTTGGACAAGTTTGAAAACCAGCTAGATCGGATGAGTAACACCAGAGTTATGGGCCTTGACTTAGTTAAAAATGCTTTATTTTGCCTCATTAAGACGATAGGGCCTTCATTTGGCCAGATTTCAGCGAAACTTTGCAGGGATGATCAGTATCAAGCCTAGTTGTGCATATCGTCACCGTGTTCCGGTTGAATATTTTTGGCAGAGTTATGGCCCTTTAAAGGTTTTAATAAACTAACTTTGTATAGACTAGTACTCCTGAACCCCTGGCCGTATTTCAAAGAAACTTTTCAGGGATGATCAGTACCAAGCATAGTTAAAGCGGGTTCCGGTTGAATAATTTTTGGTGGAGTTGTGACTCTTTAAAGGTTTTAATACACAAACTTTGTCCAGATTAGTCTCTTATGAACTCCTTGCCGGATTAGTTCTCCACAACCACCGGTCGGCTTTCAACGAAACTTAGTTTCGCATATCATTGTCATGTTCCAGTTGAATGTTTTTCTAGCGAAAAGGGGTCCCTCTAAATGGGTACTTGGGGTACTTTAGTAATTTATGTTCGACTGCCACTTTGCTCAGTGCAAGGCAAAGGGTTTTGTCATGTGCCACAACAACTAATAACCCCACCCCTCACAACCACAGACTCCATAAAGGAAGTAGAGCGATACATGCCTTCTTGGGCCTCTTGTTGTGTTAAGAATGAAATCTTTTGAATCCGCTCAAACTAACATCACTTTTTGTCGAGCTTGTTTACAGATCTCGACTTAGCGATCACAATGTCTTCCTGGTGTATGTGTGGCAGTTTGTCCGTGTGTCTGATTTTTGTTTGTTAATATCTTCTTCATTACTGTATTTGTTGGCATATAGCGCGCACTTGTTATGCCAGGATTTTGGGCTTGGAGAAGGGGTGCACATTATAATAAACAACTGTTTACTTTTTTTCGAGCGTAAATCGAGCAAAAAATATTTGGAACTCCATATCATGTATGACCGCTGTTTACTAGGACCGCTGTTTACCAGCGAGTATAAATTATAAATAAAACAAGATTTGGCCTGTTCTTATTTCTGTACAAACTATGATGCATCGGATATATTTATTTCATTGTATTTTCTTGATAATTTACGAAAGAATTCGATAAAAATATCGCTGTTTATTGCGTATTGAAAATTTGTAACGAAAACGAGACTGGGAATTCCGGTATCGGGTGATTTCCAATGTAAGACCGCTATTAGACTGCTTTACACTGCACATGCCGATTTCACTCAAAGAAGCGCTGTGGAGCAGTCTATGACCGCTATTTACCACCGAGTATAAATCCAACAAAAGTTGGCCTGTTCCTGTTTTCTGTATAAAATAGGTTGCATTTAATAGGTTTACTTTAATAACAGATAAAATTATGATTAATCTGGTATTTTGTTGATTATTTACGAAGAAATACGATAAAATATCATTGTGCATTGTGTAGTGAAAAATTGTAACGAAAACGAGGCTGGGAATTTCGATATACGGTGATTTCTAATTTAAAGTAAAGATGGGTTTACTGAATATTTATTTAATATGCTATGAAAACTGATCAGTATAACTCAAATACAAAATTGTTTAATTTCAGTCTGTTGATAATTCGAATATATTGGTTATAATTGTTTAATTGTCATTGACTGTTAATAGTTTGCTTTGGCGATGAGGAATTTTGAGTCGGTGTTGAGATGTTTGAGTAGGTGTTGAGAACATAAGAAACACGGGGGATTTGGGAATGTTTTATTGAAACTGAGTAAATATCACAAACACAGTCTATCACACTGCTCATTTTTATCACTCAGATTTCATTTTACAATTGCTCTTCAGCCAAGGCATCAAAATGGCGATCCACTGTTTTGAAAACAAAAGTTTACGTGCGATTTACGGTACAAAACAAAATTAATTTTTTCTGAGGATCTTGGTCTCAAAGTTAGGGCGCGCAGTATCTGCTCATTTGCATTATATTTCAAATATGGTAGTTGCAGGATTTTCACCGTACTTCCCCAGAATAATCCTTATATGCATCTAAAATCATGTGCAAATTTCAAGTTGCTGTGACCTACAATTGATGAAATATAGGTCAAGTCCTGTCCCTGCTACGACATGCGTATCTTAATTGCTTCTTTCTCGCAGGATTTTCACCAAACTTCACCAAAATGTTCCTGGTGCTTCTTTCTATCTTCACCAATCTTCACCAGAATGTTCCTTATATGCATCTAACATCTTGTGCATAATTTCTGGTCACTGTGACCTACTTTTGATGAAATATAGGTCACATCCGGTCTTTGCTACGATGTGCATCCCTCTTGGTTATTTAATATCTCTTGGGATTGACATTGGTATTATTGGTTATAATAGGCCATGGCCTTTTTCTCTAAATTTGTTTTTATTACAGTCCCGTAAAATAATTTCAGGGTGGGGTATACTGGTTTTGGCTTGTCGGGCTGTATACACAACCTAATCCATTCTTTAAATCCTCTGCACCTAAAGCAAATTTCAAGAAACCTCATGGATGCATTAAGTGGATGATCCATATCGATTTTGAGGTCAGTAGGTTAAAGGTCAAGGTCATCGAGAGCCGATCAAGAAAATCCTTATTTGCTCTGTAACTCCTTTGCCCCTTAAGCAAATATCATGAATCCTCATGGGTGGACTGCCTGTGGTAAGAGGATGACATCTATTGATTTTGAGGTCAAAGGTCAAGTTCACCGTGAGGGCTGTTCCAGAAATTATGATGTCCCACCCTAGGACAGCACTTTCTTTACACCCACTACCCATGTAATTCAATTAGCCCTTAACCTGCTAAGCATGACTATAATAGCCTTTACGTACATTGTAAACCCAGATCAGCCTGCGAGTAACTCAATGGGTTTACAATGTCTTGCTGAGCAGTCATCTTCTCCGAAACACCCCTTTGTCACATAAATGGAATGGTCTTAATTCAAAGAAAGAACAGGCCATTATGTATATGTAACGGATTAAGGGTTAAACCTTTACATGACCACCCATATAATATAATTAAGTTTTTATACGGACACCCATATAATTCAACTCTACATGACCACCCATATAATAGCATGGCCACCAATGTGTAAAAAATATGTTTGTAGGCCATCGATGACTTCCTGGACAGCATGATGCAGATACCAGATCAGCTGATCAACACCATTACAGGCAGGGTATGTGTTGTTAAAGCAGTCCTTTGAGGTTGTTGAGGTCCGTGTTGTTCAGAGCTCCAGATCAGCAATGTGTGGTTATTTCAGCATTAAAATTAAGGAAGTCAGCATTGAAACAATAAATTAGGAGTAAAATTCAGCATTGTTAAATTAACAATTCTGGTAAAAAATGGCAGATTGGTGAGAAAAAAGCAACACAACACTTACTGTTTAAAAAAACTCTGCATAAAAAAACTCTGCATCACAATTGCAGGTTTGTTTAGCTGGTAAAATACCCTTTCAAATTAAAGCTTAGGGCTTTTCCATTTAAACATATCCAGGACCCTTGGAAGGCAATTTAATAAACATATGTAGGTGAATCCTATTTTCTGGTCTTTAAGCTCAATTTTGCATCTATGGATGGTTGTTCAATTTCAGAAGTGTCTTCCTGGGGTGCCAAATGCCTTTTAATGGAATAGCCCTTATCTGGCTGTTATTTCTGTAGGATATTCTGTTACTGACAATAACTACCATTTTGCTTAGATTGCATTTCCATTAAAGCTGATGTTTAGATACAGGGCCTTAGGATGCATGGCCCGTGTTGCGTTAGACATTACTTTCTGTTAAAAGACTAAACAAAGTCACAGTATACCATTTTAGATCCAACAAACAAACAGTCACAATAAACAAACAGTCACAGTAAACAAACAGTCACAGTATACCATTTTAGATCCGACAAACAAACAGTCATGGTAAACAAACAGTCAGTATACCATTTTAGATCCAACAAACAGACGGTCCAAGTAAACAGACATCACAGTATACCATTTTAGATCCGACAAACAAACAGTCACGGTAAACAAACAGTCACAGTATACCATTTTAGATCCAACAAACAAACAGTCACGGTAAACAAACAGTCACAGTATACCATTTTAGATCCAACAAACAAACGGTCCAAGGAAACAAACATCACAGTATACCATTTTAGATCCGACAAACAAACAGTCACGGTAAACAAACAGTCCGAGTATACCATTTTAGATCCAATCAACAAACAGTCCCAGTAAACAAACATCACAGTATACCATTTTAGATCCAACAAACAAACGGTCCCAGTAAACAAACATCACAGTATACCATTTTAAATCCAACAAACAAACAGTCACATTAAACAAACAGTCACAGTAAACAAACATCACAGTATACCATTTTAGATCCGACAAACAAACAGTCACGGTAAACAAACAGTCACAGTATATCATTTTAGATCCGACAAACAAACAGTCACAGTAAACAAACAGTCACAGTATACCATTTTAGATCCGACAAACAAACAGTCACGGTAAACAAACAGTCACAGTATACCATTTTAGATCCAATCAACAAACAGTCCCAGTAAACAAACATCACAGTATACCATTTTAGATCCAACAAACAAACGGTCCCAGTAAACAAACAGTCACAGTATACCATTTTAGATCCGACAAACAAACAGTCACGGTAAACAAACAGTCACAGTATACCATTTTAGATCCAACAAACAAACGGCCCAAGTAAACAAACAGTCACAGTATACCATTTTAGTCCGTCCAACAAATTGTCACAGTATACCATTTTAGGTCTGACAAACAAACAGTCACAGTATATCAATTTAGGTCTGACAAACAAACAGTCACAGTATATCAATTTAGGTCTGACAAATAAACTGTCACAGTATACCATTTTAGTCTCAAACAAACAGTCGCAGTATACCATTTTAGGTCTGACAAACAAATTGTCACAGTATACCGTTTAAGGTCTGACAAACAAATTGTCATAGTATACCATTTTAGGACTAACAAACAAACAGTCACAATAAACAGATGTCACAGTATACCATTTTAGGTCTGACAAACAAATGTCACAGAATACCATGTTAGGTCTGACAAACAGTCGCAGTATATCATTTTAAGGTCTGACAAACAAACAGTCACAGTATACCATTTTAGGACTAACAAACAAACAGTCACAATAAACAGATGTCACAGTATACCATTTTAGGTCTGACAAATAAACTGTCACAGTATACCATTTTAGGACTAACAAACAAACAGTCACAATAAACAGATGTCACAGTATACCATTTTAGGTCTGACAAATAAACTGTCACAGTATACCATTTTAGTCTCAAACAAACAGTCGCAGTATACCATTTTAGGTCTGACAAACAAATTGTCACAGTATACCGTTTTAGGTCTGACAAACAAATTGTCATAGTATACCATTTTAGGACTAACAAACAAACAGTCACAATAAACAGATGTCACAGTATACCATTTTAGGTCTGACAAACAAACTGTCACAGATTATCATTTTAGTTCTGACAAACTGTCACAGTATATCGTTTTAGGACTAACAAACAAACAGTCACAGAATACCATTTTAGGTCTGACAAACTGTCACAGTATACCATTTTAGGTCTGACAAACTGTCACAGTATACCATTTTAGGTCAGAGTGACAAACAAACTGTCACAGTATGACAAACTGTCACAGTATACCATTTTAGGTCTGACAAACTGTCACAGTATACCATTTTAGTTCTGACAAACTGTCACAGTATACCATTTTAGGTCTGACAAACTGTCACAGTATACCATTTTAGGTCTGACAAACTGTCACAGTATATCATTTTAGTTCTGACAAACTGTCACAGTATACCATTTTAGGTCTGACAAACTGTCACAGTATATCATTTTAGTTCTGACAAACTGTCACAGTATACCATTTTAGGTCTGACAAACTGTCACAGTATACCATTTTAGGTCTGACAAACTGTCACAGTATACCATTTTAGGTCTGACAAACTGTCACAGTATATCATTTTAGTTCTGACAAACTGTCACAGTATACCATTTTAGGTCAGAGTGACAAACAAACTGTCACAGTATGACAAACTGTCACAGTATACCATTTTAGGTCTGACAAACTGTCACAGTATACCATTTTAGTTCTGACAAACTGTCACAGTATACCATTTTAGGTCTGACAAACTGTCACAGTATACCATTTTAGGTCTGACAAACTGTCACAGTATACCATTTTAGTTCTGACAAACTGTCACAGTATACCATTTTAGGTCTGACAAACTGTCACAGTATACCATTTTAGGTCTGACAAACTGTCACAGTATATCATTTTAGTTCTGACAAACTGTCACAGTATACCATTTTAGGTCTGACAAACTGTCACAGTATACCATTTTAGGACTAACAAACAAACAGTCACAGAATATCATTTTAGGTCTGACAAACTGTCACAGTATACCATTTAAGGTCTGACAAACTGTCACAGTATACCATTTTAGGTCTGACAAACAGTCACAGTATACCATTTTAGGTCTGACAAACTGTCACAGAATACCATTTTAGGTCTGACAAACTGTCACAGTATACCATTTTAGGTCTGACAAACTGTCACAGTATACCATTTTAGGTCTGACAAACTGTCACAGTATACCATTTTAGGTCTGACAAACTGTCACAGTATACCATTTTAGGTCTGACAAACTGTCACAGTATACCATTTTAGGTCGGACAAACTGTCACAGTATACCATTTTAGGTCTGACAAACTGTCACAGTATACCATTTTAGTTCTGACAAACTGTCACAGAATACCATTTTAGGTCTGACAAACTGTCACAGTATACCATTTTAGGTCTGACAAACTGTCACAGTATACCATTTTAGGTCTAACAAGCAAACGGTCACAGAATACCATTTTAGGACTAACAAACAAACAGTCACAGAATATCATTTTAGGTCTGACAAACTGTCACAGTATACCATTTAAGGTCTGACAAACTGTCACAGTATATCATTTTAGTTCTGACAAACTGTCACAGTATACCATTTTAGTTCTGACAAACTGTCACAGTATACCATTTTAGTTCTGACAAACTGTCACAGTATACCATTTTAGGTCTAACAAACAAACTGTCACAGAATACCATATTAGGACTAACAAACAAACAGTCACAGAATATCATTTTAGGTCTGACAAACTGTCACAGTATACCATTTAAGGTCTGACAAACTGTCACAGTATACCATTTTAGGTCTGACAAACAGTCACAGTATATCATTTTAGGTCTGACAAACTGTCACAGAATACCATTTTAGGTCTGACAAACTGTCACAGTATACCATTTTAGGTCTGACAAACAGTCACAGTATACCATTTTAGGTCCGACAAACTTTCACAGTATACCATTTTAGGTCTGACAAACTGTCACAGTATACCATTTTAGGTCTGACAAACTGTCACAGAATACCATTTTAGGTCTGACAAACTGTCACAGTATACCATTTAAGGTCTGACAAACTGTCACAGTATACCATTTTAGGTCTGACAAACAGTCACAGTATATCATTTTAGGTCTGACAAACTGTCACAGAATACCATTTTAGGTCTGACAAACTGTCACAGTATACCATTTTAGGTCTGACAAACAGTCACAGTATACCATTTTAGGTCTGACAAACTGTCACAGTATATCATTTTAGGTGCAACAGTCACAGCATATCATTTTAGATCTGACAAACTGTCACAGTATACCATTTTAGGTCAGAGTGACAAACAAACTGTCACAGTATACCATTTTAGGTCTGACAAACTGTCACAGTATACCATTTTAGGTCTGACAAACTATCATTTTAGGTCTGACAAATTGTCACAGTATACCATTTTAGGTCTGACAAACTGTCACAGTATACCATTTTAGGTGCAACAGTCACAGTATATCATTTTAGGTCTGACAAACAAACTATCACAAAATTCATGATTTTGATAAAGATTCATCAAAATAAACTGGCCAATCAGTGACCATCTAAATTCTGGTAGGTGATAAACTCGGTCTTTATCGTTGCTGTTCATCAGGTTTACTGTTAAAATTAAGATATTTAGTGTGTGATTATTTTAAAACCCTGCACATTTCATGCAAATTTATGCAAATTGATTCAATATATATACCTTTCAAAATTGAATCTTCAAAATTATCATCTTTTTTACTCGGCCAAAGGTTTTTATTTTACTATAGAACTTAAGGATAAAAACCGAATAACACAAACTTTGTCACCTAGTGAAAATAAAGAAAATCTCAACATTTTGGCAATGAAAAATTATGAATACCATTTAGGTCCGACAAACGGTTTCAGTATACTATTTTAGGTCAGACAAACAGTCACAGCATGCCATTTTAGGTCTGACAAACGGTCACAGTGTACCATTTTAGTTCTGACAAACAAACAGTCACAGTAAACAGTCACAGCATACCATTTGAGGTCCAACAGACAGACAGTCACAGCATACCATTTGAGGTCCAACAGACAGACAGTCACAGCATACCATTTGAGGTCCAACAGACAGACAGTCACAGCATACCATTTGAGGTCCAACAGACAGACAGTCACATCATACCATTTGAGGTCCAACAGACAGACGGTCACAGCATACCATTTGAGGTCCAACAGACAGACAGTCACATCATACCATTTGAGGTCCAACAGACAGACAGTCACAGCATACCATTTGAGGTCCAACAGACAGACGGTCACAGCATACCATTTGAGGTCCAACAGACAGACGGTCACATCATACCATTTGAGGTCCAACAGACAGACGGTCACAGCATACCATTTGAGGTCCAACAGACAGACAGTCACAGCATACCATTTGAGGTCCAACAGACAGTCACAGCATACCATTTGAGGTCCAACAGACAGTCACAGCATCCATTTGAGGTCCAACAGACAGTCACAGCATACCATTTGAGGTCCAACAGACAGTCACAGCATCCATTTGAGGTCCAACAGACAGTCACAGCATACCATTTGAGGTCCAACAGACAGTCACAGCATCCATTTGAGGTCCAACAGACAGTCACAGCATACCATTTGAAGTCCAACAGACAGTCACAGCATCCATTTGAGGTCCAACAGACAGTCACGGCATACCATTTGAGGTCCAACAGTCAGTCACAGCATCCATTTGAATATATGGCAAAAACAGCATTAAGTAGTATATTTACATGTTTAGTTTGTATTACAGCTGTCAACAGATGTAGGACAATGTGAGATTATAGGTGACATCTACAACACTGTCACTGGCTCTGTGTGTGTGCATTTCCTTGATTCCTTTGTAAGTACCAGTGTATAGTTTTACTCTATTTCTTTGTAAGTACCAGTGTATAGTTTCCTTGATTCCTCAATTCCTTTGTAAGTATGATACTGTATAGTTTCCTCTTCCTTTGTATCACTGTATAGTTTCCTCTATTTCCTCTATTTCTTTGTAAGTACCAGTGTACAGTTTCCTTGATTCCTCGATTCCTTTGTAAGTATCACTGTATAGTTTCCTCTATTTCTTTGTAAGTATCAACATATAGATTCCTCTATTCCTTTGTAAGTATCGGTGTAGCAGGTTGGAATTTGCATAAGTTAAAATTAACTTATGTTTTTATAGATCAGACACAAGCTGGACTATGGCTTAATAGCATATGGATCGACTCAAGTCTTGCAGATGCTCGATCCTATACATAATCAGAGATAATGAGTGCCTTTGGTACATCACCAGTCGAAAGTCTATATGCTGAAGCTAACAAACCATCTCCGTATCATAGATGAGAACAATTAGCCATTCAATATGCCATTAAATTACAATCTAAACCATCAAACCCAACTTTTGATGCTGTTTTTAATCCTAGTTTGATCGAAAACTGAAGTCCATTCAGACATTTGTTCTTTGTATTAAACCAAACTTAAGAGATCTTAAAATTAACCTAAATTGGATTGCCAAGTACAAAGTACAACAAAATCTAACGTGGACTTTGGAAACACCAAACATTATTTTTGATCTTTGTAATAAATACAAGTCTGGTATAGATCCTACTACTTTTCAAAGTAAATTTATTGAAATTAAACCAAAATACAGTAATTTTCAACATATATATATATATATATATATATATATGTATATAAATAGTTCTAAAGATGGAGATATTAAGGTAGCTGCAGAAGCTATGTTCACCAACACAGTATAAAGAGTTGCTTGCCTGACAAGGCCTCTATCTTTTTAGCTGAATTTAAGGCAGTCAAACTTGCCTTAAATTATATTCAGGAATCTGATGATGATCATTTTGTAATATTTTCTGATTCCCTTTCATCTCTTCAGGCTCCGGGTAATCGGAAACATGATAATTCATTTGTGCTTCAACCTTAGAAAAAAAACTCTCTTATAATGGAATATTATTTTCTGATGGCTTCCAAGCTACGTAAAACTCTGAGGTAATGATAGAGCTGATAGTGCTGCTAAGGCAGCATATCGAATAACAAATTAGCTTACATGGATTTTAAATGTCGTAATAACACATGTATCTGTAACTCTTGGCAAGCCATTTGGGATCTGTCTGTGAACAATAAACTGCATTCGATTAAACCGTTACTTGGTGAGTGGCTTCCTTCTAGTAGGGCTATATTCGTCGAAGTTTTAGCCCGATGCATAATAGGGCATATACGTTATACTCATTCATATTTATTACAAGGTGAGCAATTCCCAGAATGTATGCCAGGTTTTGCGCCGTTAACGGTCTATATGTTGTCTAGACTTTGATCCTGTATTAACACTACCAAATTAATAATATGAAAGTTATTTGATATAATCGATTTCAGTCTTGTTTTAGATTTCATATAAAAGAAATCAGACTGTATAAATTCATTGTACTATGTTCATATTTGCATTTACTTGTTTACACACCCGTTGATGGGCAGTTGCGGATCAACGTATGCATAGTTAATATTACCATATCATCCCTTATTTGTAAATAGATTTAAATATATTGTTACATTACTTCTTAAATTTCATTGGTTCCATTTTGTTGACATGCCGAAAAACACCATTGATTAATTACTGCAATTTTTTTATAACTTTAGGTATGTCTACATGAAAGGCAAATTTATTCTACGATGTTAAAAACTTCTTATCAATAATTACTTTTCTCTTCACATTACTTGTTTTTATTATTTTGCTTCCCAACATTTCATTATTTTGCCTGTTTTTTTGCCAACATTTAATTATTTTGAGTGTTTTTTTGTTAGTATTTCATTATTTTGCCAGCCTGTTCATGTTAGCATCTGCAATGGCTGTTTAAGGAAAACAAATCACCTAATTTTCTACACTCTAGTGTGCCTTTGTGGGTGGAGGGATTTTACACATAATTATCCTTGAATACATATCATGTTCTACAGGTTATCATATAGTTGGATGAGTGTTTAAATACAGGCCACATAAAACACCAAAACCCTATTAAAAATATGAGTCCAAGTTATGCTTCATTATTTGCAGAATGTGTTTTGGGCGTCGTTTTACGTGAGTGGAATTGTGAGCATTATCCTCATGGTAGCAAGTTGTAAAATGGGCAAATATTTCAGGTAATAGTTGTGGTCTGTCCATTACACTGGGGCATTAGTGTTCTGTATTTCCTACTGGGGCAGTAGTGTTCTGTCTGTCACACTGGGAAAGTAGTGTTCTGTATGTCCCATTGGGGGCAGTAGTGTTCTGTCTGTCTCACTGGGGCAGTAATGTTCTGTCTGTCACACTGGGAAAGTAGTGTTCTATCTGTCCCACTGGGGCAGTAGTGTTCTGTCTGTCCCACTGGGGCAGTAGTGTTCTGTCTGTCCCACTGGGGCAGTAGTGTTCTGTCTGTCCCACTGGGGCAGTAGTGTTCTGTCTGTCCCACTGGGGCAGTAGTGTTCTGTCTGTCCCACTGGGAAAGTAGTGTTCTGTCTGTCCCACTGGGGCAGTAGTGTTCTGTCTGTCCCATTGGGGCAGTAGTGTTCTATCTGTCCCATTGGGGGCAGTAGTGTTCTGTCTGTCCCACTGGGGCAGTAGTGTTCTATCTGTTCCACTGGGGCAGTAGTGTTCTATCTGTCCCACTGGGGCAGTAGTGTTCTGTCTGTCCCATTGGGGGCAGTAGTGTTCTATCTGTCCCACTGGGTAAGTAGTGTCTGTCTGTCCCACTGGGGCAGTAGTGTTCTATCTGTCCCACTGGGAAAGTAGTGTCTGTCTGTCCCATTGGGGCAGTAGTGTACTGTCTGTCCCATTGAGGGCAGTAGTGTTCTATCTTCTGTCCCACTGGGGCAGTAGTGTTCTGTCTGTCCCACTGGGGCAGTAGTGTTCTGTCTGTCCAACTGGGAAAGTAGTGTCTGTCTGTCCCACTGGGAAAGTAGTGTCTGTCTGTCCCATTGGGGGCAGTAGTGTTCTGTTTGTCCCACTGGGGGTAATAGTGGAATCTGTCTGGTCCACTGGGGCAGAAGTGTTCTGTTTGTCTCATAGGGGCAGTAGTGTTCTATCTGTCCCACTGGGGCAGTAGTGTTCTTTCTGTCCCATTTGGGCAGTATTATTGTCTGTCCCACTGGGGCAGTAGTGTTCTGTCTGTCCCAGTGAGGCAGTAATATTCCATTTGTGTTCCATTTGTCCCAGTGGGACAATAGTGTTCTGTCTGTCCCACTGGGGCAGTAGTGTTCTGTCATTCACACTGGGGCAGTAGTGTTCTGTCTGTCCCACTGGGACAGTAGTGTTCTGTCATTCCCACTGGGGCAGTAGTGTTCCATTTGCCCCCACTGTGACTAGTGTTCTGTCTGTCCTACTGGGGCAGTAGTGTTCTGTCTGTCCCACTGGGACAGTAGTGTTCTGTCTGTCCCACTGGGACAGTAGTGTTCTGTCATTCCCACTGGGGCAGTAGTGTTCCATTTACCCCACTGTGACTGTAGTATTCTGTTTGTCCCACTGGAGCAGTACTATATAAATCATATAACATGACTTAACAAGGTCTTGTGGGGTCATACATTTACAAGGTCTCAATGGGTCATAACTTCACAGTCGTATGTTGTCATAACAAGGTCTCATGGGGTTATCTTTACAATGTCTCATAGGGGTTATAACTTAACAATGTATCATGGGGTCATAAACTCAAAAGGGGTCATAACTTCACAATGTTTCACGAGGTCATCACTTCACAATGTCTGATGAGGGTCATCACTTCACACGGTCTTAAGGGGTCATAACATAACAAGGTCTTTTGGATCATAAAATAACAAGGTCTTATGGGCACATAACTTCACAATATGGATAATAAGATCACGAGGCCTCACAGGATACATAACTTCAAGGTCTCATGGGGACATAACAGCAATTTCTCCAATTTCTAGTCATGTGCGATTATAAGAATCTTTCATGGGTATTGGCTCTGCCGAGGTTCCAATAAAAATACTTATACCGTGGGTTGGAATTCCCTATCTGAACCGAATACCAATGATAAGATTCTTTTTCTTGCATATTAGAGACATGTGCGTTGTCGTCGCCAGTAACTAACGTTTTGCATGTTTTCCTGCATACCGGATGTTAACGCGCGTGAATTTTATCTCGACCCTAGGGTGAGATGGAAATATCTAGCCCAGGTAAAATGACGGATATCCTTGTCCGTTATGCAAGAAAGGTGTTTCCCTCATGTGAGATTACTCTATCCTACATGACATGTCATGACGTCGCCTTATTCTAGCGTTAATCAAATACAGTTATTGAAGTTTCTTATTATTATACCCCCACTTTCACAAAGTGAATTGGAGATTATATAAGAATCACGTCGTCCCCAACGTCCTGTCGTATTGCGTCCCATCACACATTTTTGTCCCGTCGCGTAACACATTTTTAATACTTGCATATCTCAAACACTTTTGAATGGATTGTTCCCAAACTTCATATACTCATAACAACTGATGAACTTATGTCTCTCTACATCACCCATCATTGATTTTGTCAAGTCACGTCGCATCACACATTTTTGTCTCATCGCGTCACGTCCTGTCGCGTAACACTTTTTTAAGAATTGCATATCTCAAACACTTTTTAATGGATTGTTCCCAAACATCATATACTCATAACAACTGATGAACTTATGTCCCTCTATATCACCCATCATTGATTGCTTAATTTATTACAGAATTATGGCCCTTTGTTTGACTTAGAACTTACCACTTTAATATTGTATAATGACTGGTTAACATATTTGTTCTCAAACAGATTCGAATTGATTGTTCCCAAACTTAATATACACATAACAACTGATGACCTTATGTCCTTGTACATCACCCAACATTAATTGCCTAATTTATTTTGAAATTATGGCCCTTTGTTTCACTTAGAATTTTCCACTCTTAATATTGTATAATGACCTGTTAATACTTTTTTTCTCAAACATTTTTGAATTGACTGTTCCCAAACTTCATGTACACATAACAACTGATGACCTTATATCTCTCTACATTCACCTATCATTAATTGCCTAATTTATTACAGAATTATGGCCCTTTGTTTCACTTAGAATTTTCCACTCTAATATTGTATAAGACCTGTTAACACATTTTTTCTCAAACATTTTCGATTTGATTGTTCCCAAACTTCATGTACACGTAACAACTGATTACCTTATGTCCTTCTACATTACAGGTTGATGATGGCTAATTTATTACAGAATCACGGCCCTTTATTTGACTTAGTGTTTTTCACTCCATAATGAACTTCATGTGGCTTTCACTTTAACACTTCATGGATTGTTATTACACCTAACATACAGTTCACATGTGATGATATGATGTGCCTCGGCATTAATGTTTTTAGCTCTACTGGCCAAGGGCCAGCAGAGCTTATGGGATGGTGTGTTGTCCGTCTTCCGTCGTCCGTCGTCCGTCCGTCGTCCGTCGTCCGTCCGTTAACTTTTCTTCAAACGACTTCTCCTCAGAAACCTCTTGGCTAATTTTGACCATACTTCACATGGATGATCCTTAGATGAATGCTTTTTAGATTTGTTAAAATTAGGTCATCGCTACATCCAAGATGGCTGCCATAACCATATATGGTCGAAACCTTAAAAAATCTTCTTCTCCAGAACCCCTGGACAGATTTCAACAGTTTTTCTTTTAAAATGATCGCCAACGCCTAGACTATCAAGTTTGTTCAAATAAAGTTCCCGGGGTCAAAAATGCCCGTGCCCCGGGGGTCCAAAGTTTGTATATGGAGGTTTTGCATGTTTTTCATATAGACATATAGGAAAAAACTTTAAAAAATCTTCTCTGAAACCACAAGGCGCAGAGCTCTCATGTATTACATGTAGCATCAGCTTATGGTCCTCTGCTAAGTTTGTTCAAATGGTGACCCTGGGGTCAAATTTGTCCCCACCCCGGGGGTCACAATTTTACATAGACTTATATAGGATTTTTAAAAAAAAAATCTTCTTCTCTGAAACTACAACAGCCGGAGGTTTGATATTTTGCATTTACTATAAGCTTATGGTCCTTTACCAAGTTTGTTCAAATGGTGACCCTCGGGTCATATTTGGCCCCGCCCCAAGGGTCACATGTTTTACATAGACATGTATAGGGAAAAACGTAAAAAATCTTCTTCTCTGAAACTGCAAGAGCCAGAGGTTTAATATTTTGCATTTGCTATAAGCTTGTGGTCCTCTACCAAGTTTGTTCAAATGGTGACCCAGGGGTCACATTTGGCCCCACCCCGGGGGTCACAGTTTTACATAGGCTTGTATAGGCAAAAATGAAAATAAATCTTCTTCTCTGGAACCACATAGCACAGAGCTCTCATGTATTACATGTAGCATCAGCTTATGGTCCTCTACTAAGTTTGTTCAAATGCTGACCCTGGGGTCAAATTTGTCACCGCCCCAAGGGTCACAGTTTTACCTCGACTTATATAGGATCTTTTTTTTTTAAAAATCTTCTTCTCGGAAACTACAAGAGCCAGAGGTTTGATATTAAACATTTATTATAAGCTTATGGTCCTTTACCAAGTTTGTTCAAATGGTGACCCTGGTGTCACATCTTGCCCCGCCCCGGTGTCACAGTTTTACATAAATGCTTGTATAGGGAAAAACTGAAAAAAATCTTCTTCTCTGGAACTGCAACAGCTTAAGGTTTAATATCTTGCATTTGCTATAAGCTTATGGTCCTTTACCAAGTTTGTTCAAATTGTGACCCTCCGGTCACATTTGACCCCGCCTCAAGGGTCACATGTTTTACATAGACATGTATAGGGAAAAACTTAAAAAATCTTCTTCTCTGAAACTGCAAGAGCCAGAGGTTTAATATTTTGCATTTATTATAAGCTTATGGTCCTTTACCAAGTTTGTTCAAATGGTGACCCTGGTGTCACATCTTGCCCCGCCCCGGGGTCACAGTTTTACATAAATGCTTGTATAGGGAAAAACTGAAAAAAATCTTCTTCTCTGGAACTGCCACATCTAAAGGTTTAATATCTTGCATTTGCTATAAGCTTATGGTCCTTTACCAAGTTTGTTCAAATTGTGACCCTCCTTTTTTTTTTAGTTTTTAATTTGATTTATTTTTTATTTTATTTTTCAATTGCAATTTTTTTTTTTTTTTTTTTTTTTTTTTTTTTTTTTTTTTTTTTTTTTTTTGATTGATTTGATTTTTTTTTTTTTTTATAAATATTTTCATTATCTTTTTAATTACTTGACACTTACTTTAAAATTTCTTGTCGGCGCTATTGATCCTAAATGCCTTGTTGAATTTCGACGAAACTTGGCAGGAAGCATCGGTAAGATGTCTAGTTGTGCATATCACGCTTTTGTTCCAGTTCGCTGATTTTTGACGGAGTTATGGCCCTTTGACATTTTTATTTGAAATTTCTTGTCGGCGCTTCTACTTAAACGGCTTGATGGATTTCTACGAAATTTGGCAGGAAGCTTCAGTATGATGTCTAGTTGTGCCAAGCGCGGTATATCAATGAAATCTTGGACAATTTCGAAAACTAGCTAGATCTTGTTAGTAATAACAGAGTTATGGCCCTTGATTTGTTGAAAAATGCTATATTGTATTTTTCTTTGTTAAATCTATAGGAGAAGAGAGCTATATCTAGCTATATCTATCTAAATCTATAAGAGCTGTTTTAGCCAGTAGAGCGTCCACAGGCCCTCTTGGGCCTCTTGTTTCTTTTTTGCAATGGACCATTGTTTTAATTAGAATTTCTTTCTTTAATTAGAATTTCTTCCACATTAAGAAATTAACAGATATTTTACATATTTAATATTCTTGATTTTGCCCTCGGGATCATCGACTAGAGCAAAAAAGCGGGGGTATTCATCACCTTCAGTGATAGTTCTAGTTTTATGCCTGTACTAAGCGCATAAAAAAAATCTATCACGAGTTTATCCATGTGAGATAGGGAAATCCCACCCGAGGGTCAGAATTGTAACCAGGGAGGACTCATGATGGATTCATATAGTCTCATGGGAGTCATAACCTCGCAATACCTTATGGGGTCATAACCTCGCAATACCTTATGGGAGTCATAACCTCGCAATACCTTATGGGAGTCATAACCTCGCAATACCTTATGGGGGTCATAACCTCGCAATACCTTATGGGGTCATAACCTCGCAATACCTTATGGGGTCATAACCTCGCAATACCTTATGGGGTCATAACCTCACAATACCTTATGGGGTCATAACCTCACAATACCTTATGTGGTCCTAACTTCCCAAGGTCTCAAGTGTCACAACTTTGCAGTGTCTCTTGGGGTCATTACTTAACAATGTTTCATGGCGTCGTAACTTCACAAGATGTCATGGGTTCATAACTTCACATGGTTTCATGAGGTCATGACTTTACAATATCTCATGGGGTCATATCTTCTCAAGTCTCATGGGGGTCATAACTTCATATTCTCATGGGGTCATCACTTCACAAGGGGTCATAACTTCACAAGGTAACTACAGGGTACTCTTTAGTCATACAATATTGTGGGTATTTGAACTAAATGCATCGATGTGGATATTTTGTTTATGTCTAGTTGTAATTATTTCAAAGGGTGAAATACTAATTAATCCAGTGCATGAGGCATTGGCTGCAATGCTGTAACAACGATCCCATACTAGATAAGGTTACCTTAGCTACAAACATGCTGAACAGTTTTTCTCTTGCATACTGGATAAGGTTATCCACGTTTTACATGGGTGATGGAAAGCCTGGTCTTACATATGGTAGTAGATAAAAATAGCACACTGAAATCAGCAATGTCAGTTGCATGACGTCATTGTGTAAATAAACATGCAAAACTTTAGTAGGTAGCGATGTAAATGCTCCGAATGTAATCGATATCCAAGAAAAAGAATCAGTCCGGTTCAGATGGGGAAATTCCAACCGTTGGTATAACTGTTTTAAAATAATTATACTTTGTATTGGAATTCCCAATCTTCACCAGATTACCCATTAAAGATTCTTGTAACCCTACTCATATGAGTGTAACTAAAATTCACCAGCATCAGAAATGATGTTGAAACAGTTGAATAATCCGACATCATTTTTTAACTAAATGTACAAATGTCGACTTCAAAACACAAAATACAGTGCAATTCTAGAAAAGAATCAATCCTGGAATACAGTTTAGATAAGGAAAATCTACGGTTATAACTCGGCTTTGATTTTTTTTTTTTTTTTTTTTTTTCTCTATTGAAATTTTATTTCTTATGCTGCCCGAAATTTTCAGGTGAGCTAATAGTTGCCATCATGTTGGTGTGTGTTCTTGCGGTAGCATATATTGGCAGGATTTTTAGCAGAGTTGCGGAATTTTGTTTCCATCTTCATCGCTCATGAACAGTCTCAATCAAACCGAGACTGGAAACGGCCGAGCACGACACATATGAAATATTGAAAAAGGTCCATTATCATACTCGTTTTTATAGCACAGTGGTGTTGCTTGTGCAGTGTGGCGGCAGTAAAACGTCTCCCCGTGCTTGCAATCAGTACTGTTTTTCATTCGATCTTTGGAGATTGCTGAGCCCGATACTTATATTTAGTTATCGGTGGTACATTTTCAATTTCTTTTGTTTTCTTACTTAATTTTTGATTCAGTGGTTCCACTACTCCGGCCGATAAAAGGCTCTGGGTATTGTTTAACCACTCATAATTTATGTTGTCTGCTTTTTGATATGCAGACTTCATAACCGCTGCTCCCAACTAAATTCCATTATGTTTATTTCGCTCTTCGGGGCATTTAATTTTATTAGATACTGGGACCATATGCCGTACGACATGGGGAAGAAGTATGGGGAAGAAGTACACTCCATGTCCATCGCCATATGCATGCCATCTTCGGGATGGTTAAAATTTTGTACTATCATCCACCCTGGGGTCTATCCCCACCCATGAGGTCATAACCCCTGGTCATAACTTGGAAACTGTTGACATCCCCACCCTTTAATTAAAACCATATATACACTTAATGGGCATGAAAAGAAAGACACAACCATTCAACCAGCTTCGGCCCTGGAGTCCATCCTCACCCATGGGTAGATAACAGATAACCCTTGGTCCTCTTGGAAACGGTTGAGATACCCACCCTATAACCATATATATATATATATAGATAGACGAACGGACAGATAGATATTTATTATAGTACAACCTGTTTTACATATATGTTACAACAACATTCCATATTTAAACAGGCTGCCTACAGACGCTTATGATGCACTTTCAAGGAACACAAATGCTATGCATAGGTGAGAAATACTTAGTCATTGCAAATAAGATTCCATAGTTATTAACTAGTTCTATATTCTGTAGATTTTAAATGTAACGTTTTCTTGCTACTACTTAGTCAATCTCACTAAAAACATATCCTAATTACGCATTGATATTCTCCACTATAGAATCTGACAACACTCCCTTGTAGGTCACGTCAGATCGATCTTTCATCTAATCAATATTCATGAGAAGATCAACTAAATTCAACCAATAAAATCGCGCATTTTAAATTCACTTCTGATGACGTTCGAGTGAACTGAACAAACAAAAATCCACATAAAACACATACATCTATATCCGAATAAAGATAAATTCTTTATGTGTTATTGCTGTGGATAATGCACGATAAATTCAAAGAAATGCACTAAATGGCATGTTTTATATCAAGATATCTAAGTAATTCATGGGCGCTACCATGTGTGTTTTGAAAATATATATTCCACCGACATTATTATGACATTAGTACTCTAGTTAAAGTCATAGTACATCTTTGGTAGCAAACTTGACTGCTGACACGCGAGTGTCATTTTAGAGTTGGTTCAATCACACGAATCAGTAAAAATGTGTGTACCACAATTAAATTCCGTCAAACAATCTTTTCTTTATTATTTTTTTCAGTAAATATTCAATAATGGTTGGTGTATTATGTTTGTCAATGCAATTACTTTGTGTTTTATAAGTTAAAAGTTACGGACATTGTCTCTTTCAATATCGAGCGTTACTAAGACTGCTCTACAGCTTTTTACTGAAACGCGACATGCGCCGTAAAACAGTCTACACCGAGCAATTTTTTAGGCTGAAATCTGATTGGCTAATCGAAGGTCAATCTGACGTGACCTCCAATGTAGCGTTGTTAGATCCGTGTAGTGTAGAGTATCATAGCGTGATGAAGGGTCTGATTAAGGGTCTGATTTTAATGAGATTGCTACTTAGCCTACTTAGTTGGATTTAACTTGTGTGATAATAGTTCATAATAAATATATAATGTGCGTATGTATTTCAATAAACAGTTTTATCACATAACATGTGGTGTGGGAGTGTAATAACACCATTCATTATTTTCGATATTCCACTAGTGGTATAACATATTTTTAATGGCATTATGGACGTCACGTTAATGTACGTTTTCTGACGTAATGTGATGTTATGTTATGTGATAAATAGAATCTTACATTTGTTTTCATTCATTATTGAATTTATTAAACTCGTTCTGTAATGCTCGGCAAGAGCCTCGCATATTATATCATATTGACAACTCGTTTAATAAATTCAATAATTAGTGAGCACTCGTAGGATCCTCTATATGATAGAAATAGTTTATTTTCAAATTTCCAATAGGCTAACCGCCCATGAGGATATACATACACATATACATATATGGCTGACAGTCAAACTCAGTCTTCAAATTAAACAGCAAATAATTATAATATACATGTATAATGAACTTCTTCATTGTTAGGAGAAGGTTTTTTAACTAAGGACAATTATATATTTGCATATATATATGTATAGACAGTTTGAACAGCATTTGATTAGACTCCGGTATTTATGCAAATAAATAATCTTTGGCTTGTTGCACTGATACTTGTTAATCACTCAAAATGTTCGGCTTGTAATTGTATAGCTACTGCCTCTAATTGCAGCATTTAATATAACTGTTACTTCGTAGAGATTAGTGTGCTTTATGAAACACCGCTATAATAATACTGTGGCACAAACACACACGTTCGGTTGTTAACCGTCAACGTTTATTTAAAAGGATCACATTGCGCTCGTTATATGCTACTATTATAAAGTTTGATATTTTTTTACTGTCCTCCTTCTCCATTATGCGCTTGAATATGTCGCTTTCGGTGCCAGTTCTATTACAGTGTTGGAAGTGTTCCCTTCTTAGTTCATTATACAAACTGCATACGCATACATGTGATACTTTCAGGACCTCAATCTGGGAGTTTAGCGGGATATTTTTAGCGCGCGAGCAGTATTTTTTACCCAAATTCCATAAACGAATACCTAAAAATACACTTTTAAACAAGTGTCTTCATTGATGTCAGGGAAGATAACAAGAATGAATAAAAACAATTTTTAAACAATATTTTATTTAATAACCAAGTTCATCTAACACTATAAATATAAATGTCATCTCTTGAACACACTCACAGCCCTAACTTTAAAACAGTGAACTTCCACTAACTGTCCCGAACTTAGTGGCACACATATTTTTGTCAAAGACAATGTACAAACATGGAACAAAAGCAACCAACATCAATCAACCCTTTTGTTTTGAATCAAACATACATTGATACTAAAGCAACGTAGGTCAATCACGGAACTCCTTTTGAATAATAAATCTTACTCACCAATTTCACGCCAACAAAGTCTACTTTCGTTTTCGCTATCCGATAATTACTGCGTCACCTTTAACAAACATTCATTTTCAACTTCTAAATAAATGACATCGGCAATTTGTTTCAAGTCGTATCGAACCTGTTTAATTACAGACATCATGAAAGACTTCATAATTATTCTGCTAATCCTTTGATAAGACCAGTTAAGCCAATAAACTGTTTGCAAATAACAGTTTCACAGCACTTACCGCAAAGGCTATGATCATGATCCAGGTCAAATCCAGGTATGTTCCTGACGATCTCGCAAATCGCGAGACAATAGTTGGCTTTTACGCAAACATATACCAAACAAAGGAAATAGACCAGTGATTTTATTGAAAAATCTATTTTAGCAATTTTACGGGAGTTTTTCACACAATTCTATGGGGCCGGGAGGAGGGTTAGAATTCCGTGAGGTTTCATTTCACGCCTTGAGGAATCACACGTATGCATATGACCAGGAAGTGTGTTTCATCTTCTACGCTACCGTCGCCACATGATCTGCATACACGGTTATTGATCGATACATTGGATACCAATGAACAATTCTTACATAACAGTGCAACCATTTACATCTACAATGGATACCCATGAACAATTCTTACATAACCGTGCAACCATTTACATCTACATTGGATACCCATGAACAATTCTTACATAACAGTGCAACCATTTACATCGGATTTGCAGATGCCCAGTGGATGACCTCAATACAGAAGATGTTAAGAAGAAAAGGTCAGAAGTTGTCATAACCATGCCTCCATCGTACAGGAAGGAGGTACACAAAATGCCAAAGGAGAGCACTTATAAAACGTAAAAAAATAAAATAAAAAAAAGATCGAATATGTATTGAATTTTGATCTTTTTTTATTATTATTATTTGTTTATTTTTTTTATTTTTAGCTCTACTGCCCAAAGACCAGCAGAGCTAATGAGATGGCGATTGCCAATTGTCCATCATCTGTCTGTCCGTTAACTTTTACATCGTTAAGATGATAGGGCCTTCATTTTTCATCCGATCTTTACCAAACAGATTGTTAATATCAATGAAAGCTCGGACAAGTTAGAAATTGATTAACTTAAAGGCTATTATTTATGGTCTTAAAGCAACATGATTAAGAAGATGGATACTTACAGGCAGTAAATGGATACATATTATTGAGCATAAACTCAACTTAAAAAATATAACGAGTTTTTGGAAAAACATATACAGATACACTAATTGCACAGATAATTGAATTGAATTGGGTTTTAAGGTGCACCAACACATGAAAGGTTATATGGTGCCTAACGGAAATGAACATGCCAGGCTCATCCTCCATTTACATTGATATAAAATATGGAAAATGGGCCTAGAACCATCTCACCTGCAGAACTGCAGAGTTGCTGCAAATTCTATTGTAGACGACTCCATTTATGCTGGAGCCATGTTTATTGTTTTCTGCCACTGCTTTAGTGATCTGAGCAAGATGGCACCTTAAACAATGCAGGGGTCATGATGAAGACCTTTAATGAGCATGAACAAAAAATGATAAAATGAACATGAATTTGTGGGGTTCTACCCCTCTGCCTATCCCTGTAATGGGATCTGCAGTGGCCCTATAGAACCAGTGGAACCACACGGGGGAATTGCAGAGATAAAAAAAATTGTTGGATTGATGTTTTAAAATCATATGCATACTTTAATGAAACAAGAGGGCCATGATGGCCCTATATTGCTCACCTGAGTAAATTTGAACCAATACAAGGGGGCCAAGATGGCCCTAAAGCGATAACCTGAGTACTGGCACATTATCAAACTTCTTCGAAATCTTATGGTCATATACAATCTGTGCAAGTTTGGTTAAGATTGTTCAAGAAGTGTGGGCTCTGTTGTGTATAACAACATTGATATAGACAGTTTAAGACCCTGACAAAGTTTGGTAAAGATCAAATACAAAATGAAGGTGCTAGAGAGTAACACCTTGGGCAGAGCCAAATGTGACCCCAGGGCTACATGTAATATATGAGAGCTTTGTGGTTTTAGAGAAGAAGATTTTTTAAGTTTTTCCCTATACACGTCTATGTAAAACGTGACCCCTGGGGCGGGGCCAAATGTGAACCCAGGGTCACCATTTGAACAAACTTGGTAAAGGACCATAAGAGTATAGTAAGTAAATGCAAAATATTAAACCTCTGGCTCTTGTAGTTCCAGAGAAGAAGACTTTAATGTGTTTCCTATATGTCTATGTAAAACTGTGACCCTGGGGCGCGGCCAAGTTTGACACCAGGGTCACAATTTGAAGAAACTTGGTAGAGGACCATGAGCTTATAGCAAATGCAAAATATTAAACCTCTGGCTCTTGCAGTTCCAGAGAAGATTTTTTTTCAGTTTTTCCCTATACAAGCCTATGTAAAACTGTGACCCCCGGGGCGGGGCAAAATGTGACCCCAGGGTCACCATTTGAATAAAATTGGTAGAGGACCATGAGCTTATAGCAACTGCAAAATATTAAACCTCTGGCTCTTGCAGTTTCAGAGTAGAAGATATTTTAAGTCTTTCCCTATACATGTCTATGTAAAACATGTGACCCTTGGGGCGGGGCTAAATGTGACCCGAGGGTCACCATTTGAACAAACTTGGTAAAGGACCATAAGCTTATAGTAAATGCAAAATATCAAACCTCTGGCTCTTGTAGTTCCGAGAAGATTAATTTTTTTCCCTATATAAGTCTATGTAAAACTGTGACCCCCGGGGCGGGGACAAATTTGACCCCAGGGTCATCATTTGAACAAACTAACTAGAGGACCATAAGCTGATGCTACATGTAATACATGAGAGCTCCGTGCCATGTGGTTCCAGAGAAGATTTTTTTTTCAGTTTTTCCCTATACAAGCCTATGTAAAACTGTGACCCCCGGGGCGGGCCAAATGTGACCCCTGGGTCACCATTTGAACAAACTTGGTAGAGGACCATACGCTTATAGCAAATGCAAAATATTAAACCTCTGGCTCTTGCAGTTTTAGAGAAGAAGATTTTTTAAGTTTTTCCCTATACATGTCTATGTAAAACATGTGACCCCCGGGGCGGGAACAAATTTGACCCCAGGGTCACCATTTGAACAAACTTAGTAGAGGACCATAAGCTGATGCTACATGTAATACATGAGACCTCTGTGCCTTGTGGTTTCAGAGAAGAAGTTTTATCCTATATGTCTATATGAAAAACATGCAAAATCTCAATATACAAACTTTGGACCCCCGGGATGGCCATTTTTGACCCCGGGGACTTCATTTGAACAAATTTGATAGTCTAGGCGTTGGCCATTATTTTAAAAGAAAAACTGTTGAAATCTGTCAAGCGGTTCTTGAGAAGAAGATTTTTTAAGATTTCAACCATATATGGTAATGGCGGCATCTTGGATGTCGCACTGACCTAATTTTAACAAATCTAAAAAGCATTTATCTAAGGATCATCCACATGAAGTTTGGTCAAAATTGGCCATGCGGTTTCTGAGGAGAAGTCGTTTGAAGCAAAAGTTAACGACGACGGATGGACTACGACGGACGACGGACTAAGAGTGATCCCAATAGCTCACCTTGGAGCCTTCGGCTCAGGTGAGCTAAAAAGTCGGCCTGAAACTGCTGAACAATTTCTAGCAAATCCTATCTTATATAACGATAATCTCAAAATTGGTGAAATGCTATATTCAATCAGTCATGTATAACAAAGGCATATTTAATAACATAAAAACAATGACTACCTCCAACTAACAAACACCTCACACTCAAAACCTTATATCACCAATAATACCAAATCAACAAACATAAAAAGTAATCCCATACTAATTAAACTAAACAACAACTACCACCACTCCAACAAAACACACCCAAATCAAACCCACACCACAAAACCACCATACATATTCAACCCAATAACAATAAACCAAAACATCACCTAACAAAACAATCCAAAACAACACACCCAACAACCCCTCTACCCAATTAAACATTACAACTCCACCCCACTCCAACAACCCCAACCCCCCCCACCACAAAACCCCAACCACTCCCAATCCTACCCAAATACCAAAAATCCCCCCCCTCTCCCAACCCACATCAAACCTCACCCCCCCCCAAAAACATCACACCCTTCATTAACACCAATTCACAACCAAACACTCCTCCACAAAAACAACCACAATTCCCCCCCCACAACCACCTCAATACAAACAACCCTCCCACCCACAACACAAAAACTACATCTCCCCCTATCTACAACAACAACCAAAAATACTCTAATACACAATAAAAACTACCCAAAACTAATAAACCTCACTCTTCCCAACACATTTCCTCACTTCCTACCCCCCTAACAACAATCCAACTCCCCATCCTAAAAACAAATAAACCCTCACTCATACCAAACCCCCTCACATTACACTAAACACCCACTCCCTCATTCCCCCCCTACCCCTCCTCTAACATCAAACCACCACCCCCCCCTATACTAAAACAAATAAACCCTCACCCTACCCTTTAATTATTTTTTTTTTTATTTTTATAAACAAACAAAAACAACCTAAACCACAAAAAACACAAAAAACCAAAAATCACCTCCCCTTCAAAACAAATCACCCTACAACCAACAACCCCACCCTTTCATCCACTATCCCCCCAACACCTTCCCCTACCTCACACATCTCCAAACCCATCACAAACAAAACCTAAACTCCCAACACCATTAAACACACACCCACTACCCCACCAAAACACACACTCACCCCTACAACCACAACAACCCCCACCCCCCTCCCAACACAACCCCCCCCCAATCCCCTCCTAACCACCACAACCACACAAAACAACCACACAACCACCCCAAAAACCCCAACCCATCTAAACACCCCAACCCTACAAACAACACACACACAACCAACACCACCCCCCACTCCCCCCCACCTAATCCCCAACATCCCCTTCCAACAACACTACAACCACTACCCATTCACAATCACAAACACTCCTCATACCTACCCAACACCTCTCTAACAAACCCACCCACCCCCTCCAACCACAAAACCTCTCAAAACCCACCCAACACTCCCAAACAACCCCCCACACCCATACCACCACCAAATCCCCCAACATCCCCCCCTCCATAACCTACATCCAACCCCAATCACAAACACCAACACTCCCAAAAAACACCCAAACCCCCTTCAAAACCCTCACCCCCCTTCCAAACAACACAAACACAACACAAACCACCACCATTACCCACCCACTAACCCACACCCCCACCCATCCTACATCCTACATTCCAACACCAATCACAAATCACCAAACACCTCCCACAACACCCCCCCAAACCAACTACCAATCTCCCAACCTACCACCCCCTCCAATCTAACACTCCTACTCCAAAAAACCACCCCTAAACAACCACCACCACCAAACAACACAATCCACAACAAAACCAACAAATAATAAAATATACTCACATCTCTAACATCATACCTACCACCCTAACACCTCCCTAACAAATCCAATCTCCCAAACCCATC